>JAQQAC010012408.1:19106439-19156695 GCA_029783875.1 Phataginus tricuspis
CACAACACAGGTTAAATGCTACTTCCCAGATCACACGCCACGGAAATAAAGGCTTCTTCATGTCCACGTTTTCTGATCCCTCTTTCAGTATGGTTGCTTTTGTTTGTTTACACTATTTCCCAAGTGATTTACTTTGACTATCCCTTTGACTTTTTTTAAGGGAGGAAGAGTGTATCTTCAAATAAAAAAAGAAAAGAAAAATAGTCATTGTTCAAACCTATATGAGTTACAGTGGAATATATTGTGTAAACCACTATAACTTAATAAGTACTTATGTTGCTTAGAGTAGAGGCAACTGTAGCAATTATAAAGATAACATATGGCAGTTGTCTTAAAGCTCCAGGGTGACAACAAAAACATGACTTCAGCTCTTTATAAGTATTTTCTGAGATCCTCTTAATTGCTTTAGTAATTAAAATTTACAATTTTTGTGAAATGCCAACTGCCTTACTACTATGGAGTGAATATGTTTTTTATTAAATGCATGTAAAAATACACACCCCAAGAATACTAAAGGATTTCTCTCTCTCCATGTAACTATATTTATATCTATATCTGTATCTATATCTCTTACATATAGATCTCTCTCCAAATATATATATATTATATATGTGTTTATATTATATATATATATATATATACACATACACAAGAATGCCTGACACACACTCTCATTCTTTTTTCTGTCTCTTTCAGAACTTGAATCCATCACCTACAAAATTGCCATGTCTCATTTTTATTTTCTACACATTGTAACCTAATCCTTGGGTATTTTCTGATTGGTAATATATACTGTGTCGTATTCACAATCTACTGGAATAGGGTAATAATTATCATTAAGAAAGTTTACTGATTCAGATCAACATAACAGTTCAGCTTTCTAGATCACACAGGACTACTGGTAACACCACTGTGATTAAAAGAAATATTTGTTGGATTAAAATGTAAATTAAAATATAATAATATGTATTAACATTTTAATTCTGGGATCCCACACAACAAGGAAAAAAAGAAACTCTAAGAGAAATCAAATTTTTCTAACTTTAAACCTTTTGTGTTGTTAGATATTTCAGATTATTGGATGCCCTTGAGAAAAGTTGTTTTAACAATATAATTTTAAATTCATGACAACACAACCACTTGAAATTGCCTTTCAAGTAAGGATTTACTTTTTATTTGTTTAATCAATCCAAGGTTTATGAAACTCTTGAAGGGCTATAAATAGCTAGAAGCCAGGTTTTTTTAAGAAAAGAAAAGAATATTTAATATTGTTTAGAAAAATGTTTTTCATACATTTAGTAAAATGTGAACATTAGTTCTCTTATACATTATAGTTCAAAATGGATCAGATAAAAATATTAAGTGTTTTAAAATGTAAAATGTAATATCTTAACGTAAGCTTAATTTTGTATTTTTTAATATTCAGGTTATATCAATTAGTGTTGCATACAGGAAGATAGTCCACTTCAGGTGGGTGTTTTATTTTTGTTTTTGAGCAGCAAGTGGAAGTGCTTTACAAAATCAGAGATCATGGGTGGAAATAATGAGTTTAAGAACATACTGCCACATGTATGTCTGAAAATTGGAATCAAGAAGCCTCTGTCACAACTGTAGTTCACTATCAACAAATGGTAACTAGACACGAATGCTGAGTTCAGCTAGTTCAACAGATTCTTGATATAAATGAAGCTTTGACTAGACACCAAACACCGAGTCTGATGTAGTTCTCTCTACAATTCAAAGATCTTGTTTCCATAATTCTCTTTGCACCTAGAGAAGGCACATGATATAGCAATCTATTAATCGACCTGTGCTTTCATTTTCTGTTATCCTTTCCATTACTTGTATCCAAACCAGTACTTGTTTGAGAGCAGAAATGTCCAAAGTATTTCACTCAGAGTTACCAGAACACAAAAATCAATCTAAGAATTTAGAACAGAGAACATTTAAAGGAAGCAATTTGCTTTTTGAGAAGCCAAAGGTGAATAGTGATTTCCCACCTCCAACTCCCAAGATTAAAGTTCTTCCTATTACTGAAGACAAACTAAAGAGGAAGACATCACCAAAGATCAGAGGCACTAAGGAAAAAAGCATGGTGGGTATTCCATTGGGAGCCCTGGGATGTATCAGCTGCCAGAGATAAACCTGAGGCAGAGAGAAGGAGAAATACTCTGGCTCATCTTTCCAGCATGCTGACTTCAGCTTCCATTGACCAGAAAAATGGGAAACCAACTGAAATCTAGCTTGGAAATGCCTGCCAATTTAATTGGCAGAACACAATTCTCATTGTGAACCAAAATGAAAAGGAGTTGGGAAGTAATTTCCAACTTTCCAGTCTGTACTTTACAGAAAGGTCCAGTAGCATAAGAAAGATGCTCAGGGCCAGTTCATCATACCCAACACATTCCATCTGTTCAGCAGCTCAATATCTATCCATAAATTTCAAGATAATATGCTTCTAATTAACATGAGCAAATATATCTCTTAAAAATGAAAAGATTATCACCCTTTTACAAAATGGAGAGATGTTCAAAGATATCAACTAATCATTTCATTACTGGTGAGGTTCACTCTTCTTCCATTTGGCTATAATTCCTCTTTGTCAATCAGCAAACTCAAGCCTAAATTATAAAGCTACCACCAACATAACTCTGATATAAAGTGATAGTAGAAACAGAGATGGAAAAAGTGAATTTGGCATAAATAATATAAATATTGGAAATTCAGAGAGCTATCACAGAATCATTGTTGACATTTACAATGTTTCCATTATCATATTCTCCTTGCCCTCTTTAACATTTCAGCTGCACTAAAAAGTTAACTGACAGCCACACAATGATTATCTTGTCAATCTAAATAGCAAGAACATCCTATGCCAAGACAGGTTTTTTGTTTGTTTGGTTAGTTGTTTTGTTTTTATAAAACCAAGGCATCTGTGAGCTGTTTGATAGATCTACTTTTCACCACTCCTCCAATTTGATTATTTCTAAGTCCGTGTACATCTGGCCACAATGAACTGTGCAAGAATGTGTCCTAAGATCATCTCTCCTCATCAAACTGGGTGTCAGATGTACCCCTTGAAGTTTTCTCCAGTAGGAAAATTTCCTTTGCCTTGAGATGTAATGAGGCGACAATCCATTCTTGGTAGATGCTATCATAATTTATAGTAGTAGATTCAAATATTTTGTTGCTTGGTAGGGCTAGCGAGTTAGCACTGCATCTGGAGCAAGCACACTGTGTAAGAAATCTTTTCATACCACCTGTGCATTCAGTACAGGCTGAGTCCTACCTAATATCTACCACTTCTGTGTGATGTTGTATGTCTCACACATTTATACCATGATGTTTTAGTTGGCCATAGAGCTTATATTTCATTACGGTAAGTACAGAACACAAAAACATATAATGTTCTTGCCCAGGTATTTAATCTCTAGCAAGGTCCAATACCAACTTCCATCTTAGAATAAATCTCCAAAATGTACTCTTGTCTCTTCTTTTTTAATGTACTATTTAATGTGATTTGGTTAACTTCATGTAGGCTAGCAAACACCAAAGCTGTTACTGGTTGTTTGTATGTTGACTACATTCACTTCCCTTTGCACATAAATATGCAATGTATTTTACCCAATATCTAGGCTTTAAATCACTAGAAGCTATATTATTACTATTATCAGGATCATTATTATTATTTAGTATTTCTGTTAACACTGCTTTATAGTTCCACTCCACACAGTGCAACTCATGCGCTTTTAGAGATACATATTTTTGAGAAACAGCTTCCACTACCATTATACAGTAAGATCAATTTCAGTAGAATTTGGTTATTTAGTGTTAGTGAAGCACTCATAAATGTGACTAGTGCACCTATAAAAAAAACCCAGAATGCTCTCTTGTCCTACAGTCACGTGAACACACAGTGAAAAGACAGCCATCAATCAATCAGATACCAAATTTGCTGGTACCTGATCCTGGACTTAGCCTCCAGAATTGTGAGAAATATTGTTTGTTATTTAAGCCACCCACGTTAAGATATTTTGTTATAGTTCCTTAACCAGACTCAGACATGTAGCCTGTATGGAAAACAGTCTGGTATTTCCATAGTTAAACATAGAATTACCGTATGATACAATAATTCAACTTCAGGGTATATACAAAAAAATTGAAAATAGGGTCTCAACAGATATTTGTACACCCATGGTCAGAGTAGCATTATTCACAATAGACAAAAGATAACAACCCAAATGATTTGTCCAATCAACTGGTGAATGTATATACAAAATGTGGTATATACATGATGGAATATTATTCAGCCGTGAAAATAAAAGACATTCTGATATGTGTTACATGGATAACCCTGAGATATTATGCTAAGTGAAACAGACCAGTCATGAAAAGAAAAATAACGTATGATTCCACCCACATGAGGTATCTCGACTACTCAAATCCATAGAAACAGAAAGTAGAATGGTGGTGGTTGTCAGAGGTAAGGGTAGGAGAAAATGGGGATTTTGTTTAATGGGTTCAAAATTTCAGACTGGGAAAATGAAAACTCTAGACACGGATGGCGGTGATAGTTGCACGATGATGTGAATGTGCTTAATGTCACAGACCTGTACTCTTAAAGAGGGTTAAATGATAAATTTTATGTTATGTGTATTTTATCGCAATAAAAAAATAAGTCAGACAATGAAAAGAAAGGTGAGAGAGAAGAATAAGAAGGTAAAAAGGAAGTATGGATATTAAGACATTTTACTTAATAAAAATCTAAAGTGAACGTAAACAAGATAATGTGGCTATGATTGACACACAGGTGCTTTAAGGAAACAGGAAAAGGGCCATTCATGATGAGAAGAGCAGTATAAAGTGGGAAGAAATCACAAGAAAGAGGCCTGAAGCCCAGAGCTGATAAAAGAAGTGGGGTGGGAGGGGATGAGGGATTAAAAAAATAAACATGAAGAAAATTAAGCCCAGGTGATTGGCAAGAATTAAAACTAAAGAAATAAAAATAATAAAAGCATAAAAAAGTGGTAGTCTATAAATCAGCAGGTAAAAGTTGAAGGAAAAATGAAAAATAGTTTTGAATTATTACAAGCAAGGCCATAAGAAAGTATATATTGCTTATGAATGGGAGATCACTGAGATTTTGCTGCTCTAAAGAGGACAATAGAACTGCAGAACCTAGGGGTAGGAAAAAAATGTACTTTTGATTTCACTGGATTTATGAGAATACAGGATGTAAGTGCTTGGACACTTTAACTTGGTGTTTGGGAACAAATGTAAATTCTTTCCAATTACAATGCATATACAAGATAGTGCATACAGTTCAGTAACACAACTTTCCTTGCTTTCATTTACAGAATACTCATTGAGTTCAAGGCATAGATACATGGTAAAACCTTGGCTGATATTCACTGATGACAAGGAATAATGACAGAAATAAATAGGATATGGGAAATAAAGCTAAAAATGCTGAAGTGTCCAGTGTTTAGTGTAAAAACACTTCTGAAATAGAATTTAATTGCTAAAAGTATGTGTCCTAGAGCCAGGCTGCTTAGACTTGAGTCACATTTACCAGTGTGATATTGGGCAAGTTGGTTTACAGTCTCCTTAACTGTACAATGGGAATTCTCACTACATCTGTCTTTCAGAAGTATTATCATGATTGAATGTGATAAGCATGTAAAATGCAATTCAAACTTCCTGAAAAAAAATGTTTGATATTTTCTGTAATTAATTAGTATTATTATTAAATCTACCTCAAAACCTTGAATGTAATATTATTTTTTCATGACTTTATTGAGAGAATTCACATACCATGAAGCCCATCAATTCAATGTTTATACTTAAGTGGTTTTAGGATATTCACCGAACTGTGCAACTATTACCATGATCAATTTTAGAACATTTTCGACCTCTCCCAAAGAAATCCCACACACATTAGGAGGAATTCTCGATTCCTACTCCCTTCTCTTCCCCCAGATACAGGCAGCCACTAATCCAAATCCACTTTGTCTCTATTCGCCTATTTTAGACATTTCACATGTGAAATTAAACCGTATGAGGTTTGTGACTGTCTTTTGCATAGCATATTTTCAAAGTTCCTCTGTGGCATGCAGCAGAACTTCATTCTTTTATGACCATATAATATTCCATTGTGGAAATACACTGTTTACAGGCACAATTTCTAAGACTCAGAGAGTTCCCTTTTATTTCTAGTTGTTAAATAGTTTTGTCATGAAGAAGTGTCAGATTTTTCAAAAGCTTTTCCTACATCTCCTGAAATGATCATGTGGCTTTTATAATGTATTCCATTAATATACAATAGTACACGGACAGATTTTTGTGTCTTAAATCTACCTTGCATTTCTGGGATGCACTCCATTTGATCATGGTGTGTAATCCTTTTTACATGTTGCTGGATTTGTTTTATCAATATTTCACTGAGGATATTTTGCACTTATATTCATAAAGGATGTTGCTCTGTGATTTCCTTTCCTTGTAGTATCATTGTCTGGTTTTGGTATCATGGTAATAGTGGCCCTGTAGAATGAGTTGGGAAGTATAATCTATTTTTTGCAAAGGTTTGTATTAAATCTTTTAAAAATGTTTAGAAGACTTTATTAGTGAAATCATCTGGGTCTGGGATTCTCTCCTTCTCTCTTTTTTAACTAATTGAATCTCCTTACTTTCTATAGGTCTATACAGATTGTCTAGGAATAGAGAGCATTTTGAATCACCCAAAATTAAAAAATTATAGACAGCTATGCTAATGCAATTTAGTTGGATAGATGATTTTTATTTTGTTCTGTGGTTTTAACTAAATACAAGGTCCCTGAAATGGTGGTTTTCATTGTTTTGCTATGATTTTTTGTTTTAGAGGGAATTCACACAGTTCCTCACTCTGCCATTACAGACTGTGGTCAAGGTCAGGGGGAAGTTGGTTCTGTTTCACATCTACTGTGAGGATGGAAAACTTTGAGCCAGTAATAGTTTACTGATGAATCTTTATGATAGGAGAACATAATATTTTAAACATATCTAATAAAAAGGGCATTTAACCATCAATGAAAAGATAAACTATATATTGCCTTTAATTTTTATCACAGTTTAATTCTAACAAAGGTGGAGAACAACTAGATAAATAGTTGTGGATAAAATGATGAATATCCTCTTTATAAAACATTAAATGGGTCACAAATGTTTAGGCACCTGAATGATTCCATTAAATATCTAATGTTATTATATGACTTTTTATAGGTAAACACCAACTTATCCTAAATTTGAGGGCATCAGCTTTCTAAGGCAGATGACTAATTAATGAAGCTTTTGATTCCAGGTTTAATAATTTATTTGACTTTCAATACCGTTACAAAATCCCAGAAGCTCTTTACAAAATTTGCAGTGAGACAGCAGGTGCTATAAAGAGAATATACAAGTTTCCTCAACAAAATGTCAGAAGTTGACTGTCACCCAACTGTGGAAGACCTAAGAGATCCTCCCAGTGTACACAAAAGGAATGAATCCATAATTAAATTACAGTTAATCACAGATGGTTATTCTACAGCAGGTGCTCAACTTTGAAAGTGCAGCTCTAGATTATTTTTGCTCCAACATGATGCTCCATCCCTGTTGGTTATCTGGCAGTATTTTATGGCTAGAAAAATGTTTATTTTATGGTGGAAATTTTATTTCACCTATTTCATTGATATATACATTATTGCCATATAAACTTTCATATAAATTTTGTGAGCATAGACCTGTTATTTTAATATTTAAAAAGGCACAGAAAAATATAGTTTAAATATTACTTATCTTATTCATAAATCCCCTTGATTAAGGAACAAGTATCATTCAAAGGTATTAACAAAAGTATATGAAAGAGCAGCCAAATTTTAAGAATACCAAATTTCTCAAATTTAGAAAAATTTAATAATTCATATAGTCAACAACACCTTCAGCAAAAAATACAGGCTTATTCTTGTTCCATTTCACTTTCTAACAAGTTAATAAAATAAGCAAAAGATAACATTGAGTTATGGGCCAGTAGCCATTTCAATGTAAGAAGGAAAGGAATAGGACTGATGGTACTTTTTTTACATATTTAAAATTAACAGTAACATTCCATAAATAATAACTTTGCTCAACAAAGCAGGTCCTTCTTCCAAATATCATAAATATAAAGCTGATTTGGATACATCTATGCCAGGGTCTAATTATTCAACATCTATGAAAGACAGGATGCCTGGCTAAATGCAAATGATAGCATTATCAGTTTTGAGATTTCATTATGGTCCTATTAATATTCTATACTCTTATAGGCAGACACTAATTATCTATGTCTTTCATCTGTCTTTATATGCCTCTCCTAACCTTCAGTTTGGAAAGAGTCAAACACTCCTATTCCTAATTGCTTTGGCATTGCTTTCTGGCAATATTGCTTTCAATCTGTCATTTTCTGCAAGGATCCAGCTAGGAACTTCTCTCTCACACACGCAGTCACACACAAATGCACACTAAAGATCATCATCCACAGCATCCAATTATACGAGAAGTACAGTCTTCAGATTTTTGGGAGAAAATTGGAATGCCCCTTTCTAAGCAAGAAAGTTTATGGAATGATGAACTCATTGTGGTCTCATATCTGTAGTATCAGATCAAAGACCACCACCACCTGTGGGACTTTGCTCAGATTTCAGTCAAATAAGCAGAAACAAAGGAATTATGTCTATGATAAAAATGTAACTTACAAAACCCAGAGATAAAATATAGGATTCACAGAACCAATAAAGACATTTTAAACCAAGGTTCAATCTGTCTTGGATATAGAAAGTTTCGATCTTTCTTGGATAAATATTCCAATTTATCAATCTATGTCTCCTTTCCCAAAGAGAACATTCTTGTACTAGCTAAACTGAATCATGAGTACTCCACAGTATATGCCATTGTTTCTCACTTCCCTTACCCTGTAGCCTTTGCACATGTTATTCCTTCTTCCTGAAACGACTTCTCCTTTCTTCTGCCTACAACCTGCACGTCTTTCCCTGCTTCCTCTACCTCCAGTTCATGTACGTAATAGCTTTAATCCCAAAATTATGTCAGTTATAAGTTATATCAAGGAAGCATTCCCAGATAATATCTGAGATTCAACCACATGGTCCTTCTATGTTATTTTTAAAACACTCAATATTTTACCAAAATTCACTTTTGCTCTTTTTCAAAATTTTCCTTTTGTCCACTTAACTGTGTGCTCCTGATCAAGAGGTTGATGACAGGCACATCTCATGTTGTTGCACTTTGCTTTGCTGCAGTTTATTCACAAATTACAGATGTGTGTCAACCTGAGTTGAGCAAGTCTATCATCACCATTTTACCAACAGCATTTGCTCACTTTGTTTCTCTTTATAATATTTGGTAATTCTTGCAATGTTTCCTATTTTTTCATTATTATTATACTTTTAGAGTGGTCTGAGATCAGTGATCTTTGATGTTAATATCACAATTGTTTCTGGGCATCATAAAGCACACCACGTAAGACAGTGAACTTAACAGATAAATGTGTGTGTTCTGATTGCTCCACTGACTGGCTGTTCCCCCATCTCTCTCTCTTTCTCCCCACCTCCTTATTCTCTGAGACACAAAAAAATTGAACTTAGGCCAATGAATACCCTTACAGTGGCCTGGAAGTGTTCAAGTGAAAAGAGGAGCTGCAGGTCTCTTATCTTAAATTGATGGTTAGAAATGATGAAGCTTCATGAGGAAGGCATGCCAAAATCTGAGGCTAAGGGCAGGTCTCTTGTGCCAGTCAGATGGCCAGACTGTGAGTGTAAAGGGAAAGCTTTTGAAAGACATAAAATATGCTACTCAAGTGAACACGTGAAATATAAGAAAGCAAAACAGCCTCATTGCTGACATGGAGAAAGTTTGAATGGTCTAGATAGAAGATCAAAACAGCCACCACGTTCCCCTGAGACTAATCCAGAGCCAGGCCCTAACTCTCTCTAATTGTAGGAAGATTGAGAGAGGTGAGGAAGCTATACAAGAAGAGTTTGTTGCTAACGAAGATTTGTTCATGATGTTTAAGGAAAGAATCAGTTTCCATAACTGAAAAACGCAAGGTGAAGCAGCAAGTACTGATGTGGAAATTGCAAGTTATCCAGAAGGACTAGTTAAGATATTTAATGAAGGTGGCTGTACTAAAGGATAGATTTTCAATGTTGACAAAACAGCCTTCTATTGGAAGGAGATGCCTTCTAGGGCTTCCATAGCTAGAGAGAAGTCAATGTTTATCTTCAAAGCTTCAAAGACAGACTGACTGTCTTGTTAGAGGCCATTGCAGCTGGGGACTTTAATCTGAAGCCACTACTCTTTTACCATTCTGAAAATCCTGGCTCCCTTAAGAATTATGCTAAGTCTATACTTTACCTGTGCTCTACACATGTAAAGACAAAGCTTGGATGATAGCACCTCTGTTACAACATGGTTCCCTGAATAGTTTAATCTCACCGTTGAGACCGACTGCTCAGAAAAAAGATTTCTTTTCAAAAAATTACTTCTTGTTGACAATGCACCTGGTCACCCAAGAGCTCTGATGGAGAACTACAATGAAATTAATGTTGTTTTCATGACTGCTAACACAACATCCATTCTGCAGCTTACGGATCAAAGAGTAATTCTGGTTTTCAAAAATTTCTAATTAAGGAATATATTTCAAAATTTTATAGCTGCCATAGATAGAGATTCCTCTGATGGATCTGGAAAAAGTAAGTTGAAAACCTTTTGGAAAGGATTCACCATTCCAGATGTCATTAAGAACATTTGTGATTTTGTGATTCATGGGACGAGATCAAAATAATCAACACTGACAGGAGTTCAGAAGTTGATTCTAACCCTTATGAATGTCTTTGAGGAGTAATACTTCAGTAGAGGAAGCAAGAGAAGTATAATTAGAAATGGAGCCTGAAGAAGTGCCTCAATTGCTGCAACCTCATGGCAAAACTTTAACAGATGAGGAATTGCTTTTTTGGGAGGAGCAAAGAAAATTGTTTCTTTGATGGAATCTGTTCCTAGTGAAGAGGCATAAAGATTTTTGAAATGACAACAAAGGATTTAGAAAATTACACAAACTTAGTTGATAAAGCCGTGGCAGTGTTTGAGAATATGGACTTCAATTTTGAAAGTGCTATTGGTTGTTAATGGTATTAAATAGCATCACATGCCACAGTGAAATTGTTGATGCAAGGAAAGGTCAATAATATGGTAAACTTCACTGTTGTCTTATTTTAAGAAATTGCCGCAGGCACCCCACCGTTCAGCATCCACCACCCTGATCCATCAGCAGCCATTAACACTGAGGCAAGACCCTCTGCCGGCAGAACGATTATGACTCACCGAAAGTTCAGATGATGGTTAGCATTTTTTAGCAATAAAGTATATTTTAATTAAGGTATATACACTGTTTTACACATAATACTATTGCACACTCAATAGATTGTTGTATAGTGTAAATGTAACTGTTATATGCAGTGGAAAATGAAAAAAATTGTTTGGCTTGCTTTACTGCAATTTTCACTTTATTGTGGTAGTCTAAGCTGATCATGCACTATCTTCAACGTATTTCTCTGCATCATGTTCTTAGTACCCAGCATGGTGTCCGTCACAAAGGCGCTGGTACTGAATAACTTTTTAATTTGAATGAGTAAATATGTTGTTGTAAATAGCAATAATTTTGTGGCTTTGAGGACTTTTTAATAAGAATTATTAATTGCTTCCTACCCTCAACTATAGAAGAGAGATATAAAGTAAGAACACTGTATTAGTTGTGAAATAGCTGCCACTTTGAAAAACTCAAGGTCTTTAATACATATTTCAGTGTGTAGTTTCTACCAGCTGTGTTCTCAATACAGAGGTGATTTTTGTTTTTGATAAGGGAAAATCCTGGCTATTGCTCTGTTGAATATTTGACTGTTCTATGGAAAAAAAATGTTACTCACATATACATTCAAATTGAATCCAAAGGTAGAGCTTATCTACCTCAGATATAAAGGTTAACTTATTGCCTATGTTGTTTCACAAACTATTTAGAATGGGCATTTATGATCTTTATTATAAATCCACCTACTAGAATTCTTAGTTCAATGTGTGAATTTTATAGTTTATGTTTTAACAGTAAAAGGCACTTAAGGAGGCTTTAAGAGATTCAGTGCACAGAAATAGTATATACCTCAGTGAATTCCATACCTCAAATAAATTTTATATAAAAGCAAGTAGATATAATGAGGTCTAACATCACCAATTTCACATGACCTATATTTTTAAAAACACCCCAGTGAATAACATGTTTTGAAGACAAAGATTATATTTCCTAAAAAGCTACCATGGCAACTGATTTCCTATCAGTTAAAGTGATGTATGTGTATTTATAGAATGTGCTTTCTAAGGAGTGCCTAATTTTTAAAAATTATAATACTATTAATCGTCATGATATCTGAGCCGTAAGCAGATCTACCCATACATTTGTACTGACAAAATTATTGATGTGTAAATTAGTGAAATGCTTTGCATATATTTTGTAAAATGTTATGGAAATAGTCAATTGTGTATTTCAGATTTACTCATTAAAAATTGCAGTCAAATTTTTAAAATGAAATATACTGTGCTTCATGCAATAGAAGCATAATAAATGTTTTGATATAACTCCTGTTATTAGGTGTTTTTGTGATCAAGTGCTCCAAAATTCTGGAATTCTCAAAGAACAAGTATGGGTACTAAATTAGATCCAAATGAGATATTTTAATAGAATTTTAAATGCTAATATTTTGGACCTAGTTGATAACATGTAAGTCTCAATAAAGAAGGTTCAAAGTTCTCTGGAACACTTACAAAATAAAAAGTTATATGTATTTTTACAGTGCATATATTTTCTTTTATACATAAGAAAAATAAAGATCTTGAGTTATAATTTCTCAATCCCTGATCTTTCCTTACACAAAACCTTAAGTATATGGAAAAATTCTTCATTTGTGTCTTAATGGAAAGCACACAAATTGATTGCACAATGGACAATTGTTAAGCGGTGATTTCTTTGCTAAAGAAATTGAACAAATGCTAAAGAATTATAAAATTAACATAAACATGTAAATTTTGTTCTTCTCTTGAGAAGTAAAATCAGAAGTAAAATACTCTTTTATTGAGTATTCATTCCTGGTTTACATATTTATTGTTTCCCGGTGCTAAGAGTGATCAGCATTGGTTATTTATGACGACTCTGTCACGGATACATTCCTTACAGATGACGCTACACTTGTGTCTCTAGGAAGAGTTGAAAGAAGGCAATAGTTTTAATGCAATTGGTACAAAAACATTTATTTGAAAAGTGAAAGAATCTATTATATGTTTATTTCTGGAAATATTTGAAGAGTTACCTGGGGTATAGGGAGGAGGGTGGGAAATGAAAATATCAAGTCATTTCTTGCATAGACACTACAAAATTAAATGGAAATAAATTGTCAAAGCAAAGAATGTTGGGAAACAAATGTACCATAATATAAGTAAAATTACATTCAACAAAGGACAGAATAAATTCTGTCAAACATCAGATCAAGGTTGTAAGGTATAATCTCAAGAAAACCTTATAGGATGCTGAAAAAATATTAGAAACAGACAGAGAGTTGATAGCTCTCAGAGATACTAGATAGGTAATTAATAGATTTAACAGGAAAATAAAACAAATAGAACAGAAAAATCTTAATTTATATAACAAAAATAAAAGAAAATCTCTGTACAGATCTATCTACTTATGGAAAAAATGTAGTCATTAAAGCATATATCTGTAGATATATCTTATCAATAGCATTAAGATCATTCTGATAAAAAATCTGAGAAACTTATTTGTGGTTATAAAGTCATGTATGTGTTAAAAACATGAAAACACATGAATTGATTTTTAATTAAAATTCACGTATGTTGTAGAAATGCTTGAAAATAATTTCTGTTTCAACTGAAATGATGGAGGGAAATAAATTCTATAGCTGACAAAAACAAAAATAAAGAGAAAGAAAACATGAAAGCAAGAAATGTTAATAAGATTATAAATATGAGAACAAATAAAAAAATGTAAATGACACAAGTATGCCTATTTTAAAAATGCCATATTAGTTAAAAATAATTATTCCTTAATTCAGATGTACTATAAAGTTTTCTAAAGATATAAAAACTGGAAATTAAATAAATTATGGTCAAATATTTACTAAACTAATACATCAAAGAAAAAGAAATTGTCTTAGGGATAATTTTTTTACACTAAATAGAATCCACTCAAACCACCTTTAAAAAACAGATGTGGAATAATTACATGGTTTAAAAATATATAGTGTTGTAATTACATAGTTTAAAAATATATAGTGTTTTTTAAATACTAATCTTGGGGAATGTGAAACTGCTCAAAAGTAAAGAAAAAAGGGACCAAATCATAAATTAGGCATGAAAACTATATATAGTCACAGAAGAAAATTGAAATAATTAAAAGATAATTATATTTGTAAACAAATACAAAGTTTGGAAACAAATTTGGAAGTCAGTATAAATCTTTGAAGGGAAATACAAGAAATTATAGGAAACTTAAAAAGTGGATAATCATGTTATGTGAATTTCATAAAATATTAGCCCTTTCTAAAGCATACTAGTTGCAGGCATTTACACAGACAGGATAGTTTGAACATTAAAAAATTAGTCTAATGGTTCCAAAGCATAAGAAAGGAAAATCCCCATTAACTGAAGAATGCTAATACAAACTTTATACCAAAATCCAACAATGAGAGCACCTAAAAAACCCTACATTCTAATGTGAATGAAAAATAAATATAAAAAAGTTTAAAATGAAAATTAGCAAATTAAAATCTGAAGCACATTATAAGAATGATATAACATAGCTATCCACGGCTTATTTTTAAAATTCTACATGGTTTATTCTAGAAATGAAAGAATTTTCAACAAAAGGACCTCATAAAGAAGCCTCCCTATTAATGAATAAAAGAGCAAACCCCTCACAAATATTAATAATGCATTTCAGAGTTTTAAAATTGTCTAGAAACATAATTTAGTTGCCTTATTAGCTAAATATAAATTAATATCAAAATATTTTGCCAACAGCCAGTATCATATTTGAGAGTAAAGATTAAAAGGGATTCCTATTATATTCAGAAAGAAGACAAGGATGCTTAATGTCATCACTATTAAACATTATTTATTATACCACTGCTCAGTTCAATTAGACAATTATCACTGTTTATGTAAATGGTATAATTATTGAAAATTTTTTCCTATTAATATTTAACTGAAGAAATCTTAGCAGTATTATTAACCACAAGCATTGTACAGTATAATGGAAAGGCCTATTCCCAATAATAACAAAAGTAATAATTACCTAGTATTAACTTGGGAAAGATATACAATTATTTTATTATACCAGATTGCATACCTAACTTGATACATGTATTGAAGTACAACAATACAAACCGAACAAAATGGAATGACATAATATCTTCTCTGAGTATACATATTTCTCACTTATAAGCTGCAAGTTCGACACAATTCTAATAAACATATAAAAAATTTTAATTACAACCCACATTTTTTGAGTGTCAGGGATACTGGAGTCTAAATAAAAAATATTCTAAATTTAATCTGGAAAATTTACATGTGACCATGTCCAAATAAATGTTTTCCATCCAAATTTACTGTGTTTTGGATATACTTTTTTGAACTATGGATAACCTTGAGAAATGTAAATGTACCCCCATTCTCAAGAGCCTAAAATCTGTATTATAAATTAATCCAATTTAATAGTATTATATAAAATCTGTACTATGCTCAATTATGCTCAATGTTTTATAGAAATTAAACTTATTGAAAAAGAATAAATATTCACTTGATTTATGGCAACATAGAAAAGGCAAAGTTAGATTTTCACAAAGTGTACAAATATTTAAATTAAATGATTATAAAAGAAGTAATGATTACAAAAGATTGTTTGAAAAACATAAACTAATCCATTCCTAGAGATTTACTATCTCTTTCCCTGTGATTACGTGAGGGATTAAATCTCTGTATACCTGGGTCTTTTGTTTTGCACCTGCAAAATGCTCTCCAGAGTTCTGTTATTATACCTTTAGCTTGTTGAGATACTCTACAAAATACAGTTTCATGAAATCTAGTGTAGTGTTATGGTAGAGACTATGTAAAAAGCTCCAACATAAGATTTTTATCAACAGATTAACACTGTAATTGAAAGACAGTTTCTGGAGGTAGGCTGCTTTGGGCTCATGTCCACCTGGAACTTCAGTAGGTGACCAAATTTAGCATAAGGGTCTTTGTAGATGTAAACAAGGTAAGGATCTCAATTTGAGAGCGTACTGGATTTAGGGTAAGCCCTAAATCCAGTGGCTGGTGTCCTTATATGGGAAAGCAGAGGGAACTTTGAGGTACAGAGACACAGATGCAAAGACAATTAGAGGGCAGCCACCAGCCAGGAAAGCCAGACTGCCAGCCGCCACCAAAGGCTCCGGGAGGCCTGGTTGGATTCTCCTTCAGATCCTCCAGAACGGGCCCACCTGCCCCACCTTGGTTCCATACTTTTGCCCTCCACAGCTATAAGATAATAAATTTCAGTTGTTTTTTATCCACTTGGTTTGTGATAATTTGTTATGGGAGCTTTAGAAAAATAACATACTACGTGTGACCTAATAAAATTCTTATTCTTTCTCTGATTCAATGTCACCATTTAAAAAATGGGGATAATTATAATAGTGCCATGACATTTTTGTAAGAATTAAACTAGAAAATATTTAAAGCTCTTAGAACAGTACTCAGCACGGTCTGAGGACAGGCGATGATGGTGGTCTTACTGTGTGAAGTCAGTTTGGGCAGCAAGGTCTTGGGCTATTTCGGCAGACTTGGTCACATTCACCTTGGCAGGACTCCTCAGAGGCATAAGGGGAAAAAAAACTTCTGAAAGTCCAGCACCTGCCATGTGTAACCTCCTGTCACCTTATCTAGGAATGCATTATGAACAAAGCCAAGTTGTGGGATATAAAAAGGAAGACTGGTAAAGCAAAAGTACTATGTATGCTCCATATTCTTCAGATCTCAAGAAGTACTTCCTCAAGCTGCTACTCTTCCATGGTACTCAGGACTGTGGTTTTTTTCTCTGTGCTGTTATGCTAATGAACAGAGGGGAATTATACATGGGACTATGACAACATTTTGTAGTTAGTGTTCTCTCTGAGAGCCATTCTCTCTGTTTTGCCATCATTTGGTGGTAATAATTCCTCTCCCAGTGATCCATGGTAACCACTCTTCAAGGGCTCTCTGTACTGGCAGGAAGACTGAAGTCTCTCTTCACCTGATCAGCGATTACAGTTCTTCCAATATTAGCTAAGCTGATAACATAACAAAGGTATGCGTGGCTGGAGCGGTCTGCTCCCAGTGCAGGCAAAATAAAGGTGCATTGTCTAAAAAGAATTTTTAAAAATAGCAATAAAACACTGAAAATCGTGCTACATTTACTATTTTGATGCCCAACAATGCTGAGCAAGGGATGAAATATTCTTCTCTGCTTGGACAGATGGCTCCCATACGCCCCCATTGGTATGCCACTGCCAAAACTTTAGTAATAATGTCAAAATTATGTATATGGTTATGTTAAATAGTATTACTTTTGTAAAATCTACTAAAATGTTATTATGTAATATCTATTATAATAAACAGTATATGCTAATTCAAATAATCATAGATTTATCAACTTAACAATTATAAACCCCTAGTTTGTTTTGTAATTGCTAGAGTCCTTTTTCCTATAACAAAATAGCATTACAAAAATTTTAGTGCCATTTTTTTAATGTGCATTAAAATGAAAGTATAATTAGACAATCATTTGCCAACATAATACCATAAGTAAAACAGTATTGTGATTGGTCCGTAGAGAACATTCATTAAAGGTTAAGTATGATTATTTTCACTTCATTACCTGCTAATTCCTGAATTTAACACTATTCAATTTAATTTAAATATATAAATTTTTATATTTATATAAATGTTCATGTACTTTATAAATTTATATGTATTTTAAAATTCATATATTCATATAAATATAGATGTAAATTGATTGTACAAAAGAAATTTTTGAAATTCCTCTGTAGCTGTTGAGAAACCAGTTCCTAGGGCAACTCTCAAGAGTCATAAGGTAATAAAGAACGGTGCTCCTTTTTGCTCATAACATCCTCACAGTTAATAATGACTACACATCCTCCCCTGTGCATGGGGAATCAAAGTACATTCTATTGAAGCCTAACTCTAAAAGGTATATTTTGGAAAAGTTCCTATGGTCTAACATTAAATACTTTTTTCTGAGTTGCTTCCATTCCCATACCTATTACATTTCATTATTTATAAATAGAGTGATCATATATTTTATCTCCTGGACATTTAAGAATGAAAGGGTACATTATTATGCTGTACTAATAGACACAATCCGGGACTGCCCCAGGTCACCCTATACATAACAAAGAGGAAGGGAGGGGGGTATCGTAAGACTGTATAATGTTCAAGTGTTGGTGTTATATTTTGTTAGTCCATGATTTCAAATATACAAAGCTGACACTCACTCCCCCTTAAAAAGTGAAGATGTACTTTTGGTGATTCCAAATTACATAATGTTAGACACCAGGGAGTCTGTGTTCTCCTCAGAGGCATGGGAAAGGAAGGGAAAGTAGTGGTATTTCAAGACAGTTTATTGGAAAAGAAGAAAAAATAAAAATCTAAACTCTTTTTTGAAATGTTTATCATTAGAAGTTAGTCAATTTTATCCATAATGTCAGATTCCTAACAGAGAGTGAGGGGGGAAGAGAGGAATAGATTAAAACTGCTGTATTTTAGTTTACCCAAAATCAGTATGAAAATCAATTCTCTAAAACTAGAAAGAACAGGACTCAGTCCTATTAGACCTAAGTGAATTCACTCATTAATAATTCTCCACTTTTAACTGATGATAATACATAAATTGCCTAAATTAAATTTAACATGTTCTGATGGTATTGTCTTCACAGTTATGTAGATGGTTATAATAAATAGTATTATTTTTATAAAATCCACTAAAATATTATTTTGTAAATGACTATTATAATAAACAGCATATTATAATGCAAAGAACCATAGAAGAAATATCAATTAAACCACTAGTTTGTTTTGTAACTGCTTGAATTTTTTTTCCTGTAACAAAATATCATTACCAAAATTTTACTGTCATTTTTTAATGTGAATTAAAATGAAATTATAATAAGACAATCATTTGAAAACATAATACTATTAGTAAAACAATACTGTGACTGGTCTATAGAGAACATTTATTAAATGTTAAGTATATTTATTTTCATTTTTATTACCTGTTACTTCGTGAATTTAACTATTAAAAAAACATATTAACCCAGAGAAGAATAAATTCAAATAAAATATTACTTTTATTGAAAAATGGCAATGAAATGCAAATTATAAAAAATGAGCTATGAAATAAATGTTATTAACTATGTCCAATGTCATATGCTGCTATGATGACTTTACTTGGTTTCTAATAAGACAATCTGTCTAATGATGTTAGTATTGGATTCTTAGTGTGAAATCTGATTGCCACTATATCTACAAATTTTGTTATTTCTCCTCTTATGCTTCTCTGTAGCCTAATAAAACACATATCCTACAAAATGAATGAAATACCAAGTTTTGTGATATAAAATGAATGTTCTGGGAGTACAAATGCTAATAGAAATTTTTTAAAAGGCACTTTAGGAATTTGTATGTTCTTGGTTCTAATGGTAATATAATTCCTCATTCCTGGGCTTATCAATAAAGCTGATATAACTTTGAGTATTTATATATCTAACATCTTAATTAAGTTACAGCATATGTGGCAGAACCACCAAGTAAAATTATATCCAAGCACATTCTCACTGATTATATTGTCTAAGAGATTGATGGGGTGATATATTGCTCTCATATTTATGAGAGAATGAAGAATAAAAGAATCCTTTATGGTCTTTAATGTGAATGACATTCTTAATCAAAGTGTAAGTTTACCTCACAATTGTTTTTGGAGTTTCCAGGAAGCAAAGAAGCCATCTATTTGAAAAACAGATTTAGACACATTGGGACAACTATAACCAATATAAATTATGATTTATAAAACCTATCTTTTTTGAGTAAATAAAATTCTTATTAGAACTTAAAAGCTTGTAACCTTCAGTTTGCTTCTTACAATTACAACAACACTTTTTCCTGATCATTACATTGTATAAGAAAAAGGCTATATTTACTCAATAAATTATGGCATATAATAAGATAGATGCTGTACAGTAAATTCAAGAGTTTATGAATAGTTATGGCACAAAACCCTGAACAAACTGAAGGTAGATTTGTATCCTTGGCAATAATAATGGACCCTAAATTTTCAACAAACCCAAATGGCCATAATGCAAGCAAACAAACATTTAGTCAATCTAGAAGGTAAAGGATTCTGAGTATAGATTAACATTTACTATAGAATTTAGTGTGTTTAACATTTATGTCAACTAATCTTTCAATTCATATTATTCAGATCCTTTTAAACTAAGGAATTAAACATTTTCAAAAATAGAAAGAATTGAGGTGATATGTAATAAAAATTAAAATATGTCAACACAAAACTCTGATTTAATCTGCTTACATTGTCCATTAATTAATAGCTGAAAAGTTATTTAGGAATAATCTTTAGGATGTTTTGAACTAAATTTTGATTGCTGATATCAATAACAATCAAAATCAAGCGAATTTTTTTGCCATAGTGGGAGAGTATCAATCCAGATTAAAAAAGAAATCATAGTAACATACATTTACCTTACATTGCTCTGAGGTTACAAAATCTTAATTTATAGTTAAACTAATATTAGAGTTTAAGAAGGATAAGTTGGGGCAAACATGTTTTTTCCTAGTTGGTCAAATAAAGCAAGTTAGATATTAAATGCATATAATTTAATTAGCATGTAATTTATCACTATTACAATGTATGTAATAGTATTTTGATGCCGTGTGTATTAGTCAGTATGGGCTGACATAACAAAATGCCATAGACTGGGCTTAAACAGCATGCATTTATTTTCTCAGAATTCTGGAGGCTGGAAGTCTGAGATCATGGGGTCAGCATAGTCAGATTTTGGTGAAAGCTCTCTTCCTGGCTTGCACACTTTCTGGTTGTCTTCACATGGTGGGCAGGGCAAGCATTCTGATGTCTGTACATAAAAGGGCACTGATTCCATCATGAGAACCCCACCCTCATGACCTCATCTAAGCCTAGAAACCTCCAATGGCTCATCTTCAAGAACCATCACATTAGGGGGGTTAGGGCTTCAACATATGAATTTTAGGGGAACAAAATTCAGTCAACAGCACTGCACATATAGCTCATATGAGGGTACCATGAAATTTCCTCCAAACTGGAATACATTTTAGAACAATAACTGAGTGTTATTAATAATCATAATTAACAGCTGCAAACTTGGACATTCCAAGCAAATAGCTATGATTACCCTCTCATATGCTACTCTACTGTAGTTAAGACCAGAAATCACATTTTAAGTTTATTATGTCTACTAAGATTTTTGCCTGACAGTCTAGAGTGCCTAGTACTGTTAACTTACAGACTCTCTGAACAGAGATTATGTACTGCTTTTGCATGTAGTAGAGAAAGATAAAGGTAAACATTAGTTGAGTGTACTTGTTAGGTATGGCGCTGTGTATTTTATAAACATCATGACTAGAGATGTAGGTCTTGATGTCTATATATTCTTCATTTTCTACTTAAGGGGTGAGTGCAGAAAACCCAGCCTGCTGGTTAAGATTATGGGTTATGGGAATATACTTCTTGGCTTTAAATCATAGCTATATTTTTTACTGTTATGTAATATTGTTCAAAATTCTGTGTAACCTTGAAAAAGTTCCTCAATTTTTCTGTGTTTCAGTTTCCTTATATCTCATTTATGGTTAGTAATTGTATAAGACTGTATACTACAAATACAAGTAATTGTATTATGTAGTACATCATAAGGTTAAATAAACTAAATATGCATGTATGTGTGTGTTGCAGGTGCTGAGAAGAGAGCCTGCTGCATACAATAAGCTGTTGCCTATAAATAATTACTTTTGTTTTCTGTCTTTCAAGGTACAGCTGTAGGTAGCCATTCTTTGTTTTATTGTTTCATCACATAGTATCTCTAACCACAGTTGATTTTTGGGTCCCTATCTATTACATGATTTGGCTTGAAAAGAAAAACTAGAGCAGTTCATTTCTCAGGAGTATAAACAAGAAAATGCCTGTGGATTTTAGTAGTAGTATGTGGATACTTAACAGTAATATTCTTCATTATAGTGTAATGAATGCATATTGTCATAGAGTCCTTTTCCACAGAAGTCATATGTTTCTTTGTGGAAATTATATATAAATGGAGACCAGATTAAAGAAAACATTAACATTTGGGTGAAATGATCATTGTCATTGTAATTTACACACACATACACACATGCACATGTAGCAGAGTGAAACATTCCTAATTTCTCAGCATATATAAATATGTTTTTAATACACTGAAGTGTAGAGAAGTTAAATACAGAAGACGTGCTCACGCAGACACTACCCCAAAGCACAGACCGACTTGTATGCATTGAATGGCCTCACATTCATCTAATGAAGTAGGAGCAAGCGAGCCGCATATTGGATTTTGAATGTTGATGTTTCCAAAGTCTTTGGAAGTATTGTGATACAAACTGTGAATTTGTGTGATGTGCATATAATGTGATGTAGAGTGTGGGGTATGTATGGTATATGAGGAAAACAGATAAAATTCCTTAAGCTTAGGAAGAGGACATTTAAAAGTGGTAAAAGGAAAAAAAATCATATGATGAGATGACAATTTTGCCTATCCATTCAACTATTTAAAATTTTATCGTGTGTTCATCATTAGGCAGTGCTCATGTTTATTCTTGGGGGGGGTCCCATCATATAGGGTATGAATACACTCACGGAAAGAAACACTGGTTTGAAATTCTACTAGAAAACTAGAAGTCAATCATATTGGCTAGCACAATTATTATTGTCCATCAAATGTGATTTTAAAATAATTTAACACTACATATGTAAATAATGAAAATTAAAGGTATGAATTATTAAGATTTGCATATCACCTGACTTTTCTACCTGGGTTGTAGCAATGAGAAAACATAAATGAATTTCAATCAGTAGCTTCTCTATCAGGCAAACCCTTTGAGAAAAACAATATAAAATATTGTATTCAAAATAGTTATAAGAATTATTGAAACATATTAAAAATTAAACTTAGCAAGAAATCTCTAGGAGCAGAGTAATAAAAATGTTAAAGTTAACTACAAATATTGAAAGAATGATTAAATGTTGTGACGCAGCAAGCGTCTGGATGGGACTTATAAAAATAACAGCTTTATGTAAAATAATTAATAAATTTAAATCAATCAGTTACAATGCCAGTGGGATTTTCTTTTAAATTGATGAAATGGCCTTAAATAATATTTGGAGTATTAAAGAAGTAAAACCAGCTAGAAAAAAAAAGTTACTTTTAATTTTAAAAAGGTTTTTAAATAAAACATACATAACAAACAGTACACATATCATGTGTGCCCCACATTTCTCTCACACATACATTATTTTTTAAATCATATTTTTCCCTGTAGTTTCCTCTGGATATTTATTTTATTGAGCAGTTTCCTAAGTGTCTAGTCTTTCTTTCTTCTATAGACAATATACTGATAGAAAAATCTATTGATTTCTCAATTTCAAATACAATTTTTATTTTTTAATATTTTTCAAATTTCTAGAATGATCATTGATTCTTCTTTTTTAGATTAGAATTCAATAGTGGACTTCTTCATCCTTTTGTCTATTTTCCACTCCCTTTTCTATTTTCTTAAACATATGTATTACAGTAATTTTCAAGTCATAGTATGCTAACCCCAACACCTGGATAATATCTAGGTTTGCCTCTTTTGTCCTTTTTTTCTTGATTATTGTTCATAGAGTCTGTTCTTTTTGCATACATAGTAATTTTCAGTTTTATTCTAACATATAAAATATATATATTAACAAACATAAAATGTATAGTATGTATGGCCTATCATATGTTAGCATTATGAAGAAACTACAGGTGATGATCTGTCTCATTAGAAAGAGTCTCCCTTTTCCATGACAGAAAGATAGTATAGAGGCTAATGCTCAGTGTTGAGAGGGACTGAGTTTCCCTGGGGCTGAGTTCAGTTTATGCAAGTATTTGTCATATCTGACCCTTGTTTCTAGGATTTGTCCTGTGAGGCCATTGGTTCAGAGTCTGGGAGTTACCTCCCTAGCTCTGAAAAATTAGGGGACATTTCATTCTGCCCTTCCTGTTTCCACCAATGGTCCCATGTAGTTTCAAAAACTTTAAGGAAGATCCTTGTCATGTTTTGGAGGCAGCACCTACCTTACTAGGACTTTATTTCCCAATATCTCTAGGCTGTGGATGATTTTACTTTGTCTTTTTGAAACTTTTGGCTCAGCTTTTCTATCTTCCGAATAGACTCTGAACTCAGTAACTATTCTTGGGGAAAAGCTGCCATATTGCTTACAGGGAGGAATAAAAACAACCACATATTTACATCAAAACAATTCTCTCCTCTCCAAAAGTTTTGATCATTGGCTTCTCATTGTTTACACAATGTTCCTTGATGCCTTTCCTAATATAATTTTCATAATTAATGTAGCTTTTTTCCCTAGTGTGACAGCAGGCACTTCAGCCTGCCATAATGTACTGTATTTTATCAAGAAAGGTCACTCACTCCCCTGAAAGACCAAATGCATTAATAAAAGACTTCATATTAAATATGGACAGGAAATTTAATATTCTATCAACTCTTTTCCTGAAGTTTTTCTTTCAGCAATTAAGAAATGATTACTGGTTTCATAAGTTCACCTTGTCTTTGTTTGTTATTTAGTTCTTTCTTCAGTATTAAATATTTCTAAAAGGTAATTCTGTACTCTGGAAAAACAACACCTCATATGTTGTTATATTTGCATCAGATCCATGGCTGATATCACCCACTTGAATAGAGTTTTGTCCCATATGGGACTTAGACCCTTCTTAATCTCATAAATATAAATAACTTAAAATAATAATGTTCAAAATAGTTTATGATGATTTGAATATAATAGATGCAAAACAAAGCAGAAATAAAATTGACTCACACCTAGATATGATTGTTTCCAGGGACCCTATATTAACCTCTTCCCTGTTGTTTCCAAACAAATATTTTTCTTCTCTTCTCTTTGCTGTTATTTTTAAAAATGAATCCATTTGACCATCTTTTCCCAGAGTCTAATACCTAAACACTCCAGGGTTTTTAGGATCAATAAGAGTTAAATTTTGTGTTTCTTCTCCATTAACTCTTTAAACCCATCTTCCTGGTTAGTGTATTTTTCTGAGATGTTTCTTTAGCCACCAACCTTTTATATTTTTAGGCATTAAGTATGTGTTTTTTTTTCTGAACCTCTCCATTCTAAAACAGGGTTTTGTGTTTACTATGACATTTCAACTCTGAAATATTATCTCAAAAAAAAAAGGAATTAGTCCACATGCAAAAAACTTCATAGGTCATCCTTAGAAAGTAAAAGATTACTTCAAGTTTTCCACAATATTAGGGGTCCAGTCTCAGATCCTCAGATCTAGCCATTTCTTTTATATAAATCTTTGCTTAATTCTCTATTCCATGAGTTTGTTTCTCATAAGGTGGAATTGAAAGACTGAAGGATAAAACTTTTTTCAATAAAAATTAATAGAAAATATAATACTTTCCAAGGATTTTTGTTAATACTTACATTCTCATAAAGAAATATAAAGGTATCCATCTTAGATATAATTACCACTATTGAATATTATTATACTTAAAATTTTAATGTAAAAATTGTATTTGATATTTTGTTACTATAATTTTATTTTTGTTGATTCACAACTGGGTTAAATGTATTCATATTTATTAGTTATGTGACATTTATATGATTTTATGTGCATATCTTGCCCAATTTGTTCAGCTTATAGTTGACCTTATAAGTTTGTGTGAGGTATTCAGATAAAAGAGATATAACTTTATTCTGTAACTTCTGAAATACACAGTGTCGGGTAAATGGCAGAATTTCCAGAATCTCCCACCTAGCCTCAGTCCGTGTACATAACAATGGATGTTTCAGAGCCTCCAGTTGATCTGGGGCAAGGGGTGGAGAGAGATGGTCATTCTCTCCTCCCCTCTCTTCTTGGTACACAATTGGTCTGGCGTTTGCCAGCTGCCAAGGACTTGCCCATGGAGTTTGTCCTGGAAGAGGCGAGTGTGGAAGAAGAGCATGAGCCCAGTGGATGGAGAGGATGGACAGACAGATGGGAGCCTGGCTAGTGATTGCAAGAAATTGCCTTTCTCCCAACCTGTTCTTTTCCCTTGACTTACTTCAGTTTCAAGGGAAGTAAGGGGACTTGTTCTGGGCCGAGAACACCTTTCCCCCAGAGCTGCACACACTTAATTGGATTGTGTACTGTGTGTATTTCATTGCTGTAAAATAAAGATTGTTGTATGATTATGTGTGTTTACTCACATATAATTTTCTTATTTTTTTAGAAATTGGGAATGAAGATTAAATTATACACACACATACATATATGTTTCCTTACATACTTAGGCAACTGTGCTAGTGACAAGTCCTGACTAAGACTACCTTTCATTAGTGATTGTGACACCTTTATCCCACACTGAGTTTTTGTATATACCTGTATCTGCACATTCATTATTTTGTGTTTTTAGTGATAAGTGTGGGGAAAATGGATATTTCTGACCAGGATTCCTGTCTGGTGCCCATCGTACATACATACAAGAGCCTGTTTGCACATCTATGGGATGTTTAGCAGGGATGGTGTTTGGTCAGTCATGGGTTTGCCAGCCCAGGGAGGAGTGGAGAGGAAACACCCTTTTTCTCCTCTCCTTCTTTCCTGGTACATAATTGGTCATGCTTCCAGCAGTGATCAGAGTTCCACTCACAGAGTTCCTCCTGGGAATAGGATCAGGGAGGGAGAGAGCCATGACAGAGCCGGGAAAACAGAGAGAGAGCTGGGCTCCTGCGAGATTAAGTTCGTGCTGGCAAGCAGAACCTATAGCCAGCCTCTGAGGTGCATTCAAGCCAGCTGTGTGTGCCAAGCTGTCTGTGACCACTTTGGGAATAAGTGTGGCACCCCTTTTTAATCCCCAACTTCTTGCCCTTGCCTTAACTCAGATTCATGAAAGTTTATGCCACCACCCAAGTCCATATGCTGACATCCTACTCCTCAGTGCAATGGTATTAGGAGATAGGCCTTTGGGAAATAATTAGGACTAGATGATGTAATGAGGGTAGAAACATCATGAATGAGATTAGTGCTCTTATAAGTGTCAGAAAGTGTACTGTTCTCTGCTCTTTGCCATATGAGAATATAAGGAGTCTGCAATACAGAAAAGGACTCTCACAGAACCAGAGTGATCATGCTGGCACCCTGATTTTGCAGAACTGTTAAAAAATAAATGTCTCTTGTTTGTAAGCCACCTAGCCAATGTTACTTTGTCATAACAGCCCAAACTGACTAAGATACAAGAGAAAAATTAGAATTTGGAAAATGTCTGTCAACACTGTGAGGTTGACAGCTTCCCAATGCCAACAGAAATAACTGATGACATTACTTATGCTGTTAATGAGTGTGATTTCTTGAGTCATGTAACAAAATTGTCAACTTTTGAAAAATCTACATTACTCAATAAACCAATGTTTTCTGAGATCCCAATTCTTTGTTATAAAATTATGCATGAGTAAAGGTTCCAAAGTACGAGAAAAAAACAAGTATTTTAATGTAATGAACAAAAATACTTATTGTTTCACATTCCATATTGCAACCAATGTTTGCGAAACATCTGTGGAGTTTTGGTGTAATATCATAGGAAAATATCCACAGTTGTATGATCAAATTATTAATATACTACATCCTTTTCTACCTGCATATCTATATGAGTCTGAATTTTTTTCATAATACTTTAAATACACAACAGCTTGAATTCAGATGTTAATATGAAGTGCAACAGTCTTCTTTTTTTTAAGACGTTGTTAAAATATACAATAACTATATGAAACTGGATAAAATATTCTTATTAAAATGAGGCTTCTACATAACCAGTACTTGATTTATAATTTTAAAATATAATTATAATCTAACTGTAATCAAATAATTTATTTTTATTTTTATTAATTAAAAGAGCATATTAAAGAATAATATTCAATGACTTTTTTAGGTGTATTTGCCCATACAAGCAAAGGAACAAAAATCTACTATAATAATTTGTGGGCCTGAGGAATAAACAAAAAATTTGATGTTAAGCAAATTATTACTTGTTCTTAACCAGTAGGTCCCAAAGTAATAATAATTCATATGATTTGGAAGATACGCTTCATGACGGATGTTTGTCTCAGTGGTATGACAAATTATGTCCTTGACTTACTATTTTGTTTCCTCCCATTTTATATTTTGTGTGTCCTTGAAAAAGAGTCTGTGAAGAACCAAGGTAGTTTTTCAAAATATGTCCTGGAATATCCCAACCCATCACTGGGGTCAGCCTTTTTATACAACTCTCTTCTGAACAGCTCTTTATGTCAAGAATAATGTTCTACTGTTCCTTCTGCTGCAGTGTTATTTCAACTGAAGTCATCTTCCAATTTTTATTTCTTAAAAGGAGCATGAATTTCAATGCCTGAAAAATTTCTTAGGTAGATCATGAATACTTGTACATATTCCATGTATGTTGTACAATTAGCCTGCAGAATTGTGGACCACCTGTGGGACAGATTTTGTCAGAGCTTAAGAATCTCATGTGATATTCTAAGGATCAAATGTGTAATATCTATGGTTTTCTGAGGTCAATCACTATTGATTAGGGAAATGGTCCCAAGATAGATTTGGATATTGCAAATCACTTCTGATTATAATTATTAGAAATGGTTGCTTGAAAACATTGTGTCAATTTAAAAATAAAAGTTAAGTTCTCACTATGCCTTGGTGTGGAAAGAAAAAAGAAAAGAAAAAGGAAAAGACTCCAGGATTTGGTGTCATCCAGTTAGAGTTATAGATAAGACAGAGTGCCTCCTGGCTGGAGGGTTCCCTTCTATCAGAGCAGTGCTTGATTTGTTAGTACTGGAATCTATGCCTCCTCGGGATACAGATTTGATTTCCCTGCACCATCATCTACAGATATCATCCTGGTGTTCTACAATATACTGATTTTGATCAAGAACTCAAATCACAGAAAAATAAATGCAGCTTAGAGTTTATTGTCATGTAAATCATTGTACTTTATCATAAAGAAGCAACTAGCTTCCATGACAGATTGGTGTAATGTCTTACTGAAAGACTCACTTATGTCACTAGATAGAAGCTAATGTCCTTACATGTGAGGTTGCATTCCTTTAGAATGTGCTACATTTCTCATGCCAGAGTCGAATATGAGGTGTTTTTTCTTCTACAGTCACTGTTCACTAATCCAACTCCCTCTTACTGCCACACCAAAAACCCATTTAAAGTGTTTTTTAATACTTCCCTCCTCTGGAGGGGTTCTTTAGAAGACAAAGTTGAGGACTTCTCCCAGAAAGTAGAGCAAACAATTAAAAAGTGAGAAAAATTGGAAAAAAAAAAAAGACAATCAAAGGAGCACTTGAGGAGGACTAAGATCTGAGTGACAGAAAAATCAAAATAAGTTAATCACCAGAGGAACAGTTAAAGAAATTATTTTATAACTGAAGGATACAATTTTCTTAACTGAAAGGGTGTGCTGACTCACATCACAATTTATGAAAACAGATCAATAGATTATCATGAAATTAAGATAAGTCATTAAGAAATTCTAGAAGTTCATATAAAATTAAGTTCATATAAGAGATCAAGAGTCAGAATGGCTTTGGACATCTCAACAGCATTTTAGGGAATGATGTAATGTAGATAATTCCTGCAGTGTCTCTGTCACTGTCTCTGTCTCCTTCACCCTCTTGCCTCTCTCATATTCTGTTTATACAATTTGGTTCCATTATAACTTAGATTTTTACCATAAAAAATGAAAAGGGAGAAGTCTCACATATAACTGTACCATAGAGACATCCCAGAATGAGATGAGAAGGGTGGGGGGGTGGGGATGGAAGGACAGAGGCCAGAGAAACTAGGTCTTGGCAGCATCATTGGTACCTTTCAACCATGCTGAGTCTGAATCAACACCTATTCCTTTACATTTTAGTTAAATTAATCAATGAAAGTATTTTTCAGTTCATTTCAATTTCCTCTTAATTGAACACAAAATAGTCTTAAATTACATAAGTAATTTTGTTCAGGACATCTTAACCTGAGTCAATGTTATCACACATCTCCTCAGACAATAATAAAATAAAAATTAATTACTAAAACATGAGGGAGAATAATTCCACATCTACAACACTATAGCCAGGCTTAATCACAATATTATAACATATAGAGTGATGAAATGTGGTGTATCCTGATTAAATGGTACATAAATGATGGATATGGCAAAAATAATGTGAATTTATAGCATAGTTATTATATGCAAGGCACCGGTATAAATTATCTTTTGCAAGCAAAATATTAAATCCTCAAAGCAAATGGTAATAATAAGTGCATCAAAATATTAATATAGGGAAATATTGAAAAAGCTAGACATCTATTGCTATAAAATGATTGCTGTCATGAAATGTTAAAATGTCTTGATGTGGAAAATTTATTTTGTATATCTGCTGAGTCCAGGTTTAGGGCCAGACTGAAGTAGCAATTGGAAAGAATATTTTAAGTCAATATTATTATAGGTATAGCTGGTCAAAATGAAATGAGCTATTTTGTGAGGCAGTGAGCTGGAAATGCTCAGGTAGCGTTGAATTCCATTTTCTCAAAATATCAAAGCAAATAAACTAGCAAACAATGCTTCACTGGGTGGGGCAAGAGTATAAATAATCTTCAGGACATCTTCCACCTGGACAATTTACTTGATGGGTAGACTTTGACATTTTGATCATATCAGCAGTCTCACTAGGGACTTCCAGTTACCAATATGCAAGCTAGCATGTCCTTTGAAATCCTAACAGGCCAAGTACTGTAGAAATTATTGTATTTATATTATTTTATTTAACACACACAACCCTTTCAAGATACTGGTATTATATTACTTTCAGATGAAAAAACTGCAAGTAAGAGAAAAATAATTTTCCAAGTCCACAAACCTAATGACTGAGAGAGAACTGGTATTTGAACCCAATATTTCTCATCTTTTTAGCATTATTCATAGCTTTAGCCAAAGTAACTGTGATCAGTTGCATTGATATAAGAAATCGCTTATCATAATCATTTTATCTGGAGGAGTTTTGATAGAATTTTACAGTTAACTATATGACAGCTAATATATATTCTGATATTTTTGTTTTTTAGAGCATATCACATATGTGAGCAGGTTCACATTCATGTATGCATGCATATGCATACACACACACACCTAATTATTTTTATTTTATGTTTGGAAATATTAAATAAATGTACATTCCAGATATTCTGTGTTAATTCTGGAAATTTATTTCTAAGTGACTTGTTAACCTCTTATAAATCTATCTCGCCAGTGACTTTTCCAGAAGGTCACACTTAAAAAAAATTTTTTTTTATTAAGGTATCATTGATATACATACACTCTTATGAAGGCTTCACAAGAAAAACAATGTGGTTATTACATTCACCCTTATTATCGAGTCCCCCACTACACCCCATTGCAGTCACTGTCCATCAGTGTAGTAAGATGCCACAGAGTCCCTATTTATCTTCTCTGAGCTACACTGTCTTCCCCGTGACCCCACACACACCATGTGCACCAATTGTGATGCCCCACAATCCCTTTCTCCCTCCCTCCCCACCCACCCTCCCACACCCCTCCCCTTTGGTAACCACTAGTCCCTTCTTGGAGTCTGTGAGTCTGCTGCTATTTTGTTCCAGAAGGTCACACTTTAAGGTATTTTGAGGGATTTTTGTATTTAAGAGTGAAGGATAAACAGATTTTTCCCATTCTTAAGTGACCATACTCTAGTTTTATAAAAGGAAAAGAAAAAGAAAATCACACACACAGAAAGAAAATCCCTAATCTCAAAAATCGCAGCTTAATTTTTTGGCTACTCTAGCTTTCTTTCAAGAGGAACAAATGACATGAATCATCTGCCTAATTATAGTAATGTCAGAGCTTGGTTTAGCTTTCAGCAACATTTATTCTCTGTGCCTAGTCACATCACTGTAATAATTACAGAGATTTGGCAATGCTGCTTACATAACCATTGACCATAAATTACAGTCAGACCAAACAGCTTTGGAAACTGATGGCAGTGCAGCTGACACTTTTAATTTACTGATCTGTTGTCATTAGTGTAAAGTAGGTAGTAAGGTGGAAGGAGGGTCAGGGCTGAATCCTTCCTATATTGAAATTCTGCCCACAACCATAGCTGACAATTACCCTTCATGAAAGATTATTCAGGCAGGCTTTTAACAAGAGTGACATCTGCTGGCCCACATATGCAATCCAAACTACTCCATATTTATGATCCTTTGCAATAGCCTCACTTTATTTATGCAGATGGCAAACAGCTGATTTATAATTATGAAGGATAATATTTAACATAATAGAGTTCTTATTCAGTTGTTTTGAATTTCTAGTTTAAACAAAATGACAATTTCTTTGCTTTTTCTGTGACGTTTATTTACAATGTTTTTGTTTATGTTTTATCTTTCTTAGAAATACTAGATTTTTTTTTAGTTTGAATACAGTATCCTATGATTTAGAAATACTCTGAAATGTTATCTTTAAGCAGTTGATTGTGACACTCTAAGACAATTTGTTAAGTTGAATGAAATATTTAGATTCCAAAATATCACTCATGTATGTTTTGGTGTGTTGTGTGTTATATTTTCAGTTATCATACTCAGTGAAGAACTATTGAGCATTGTTCTCTGGTTTAGCTGTTCTCTTTCCTGAGTGGGTGAGTGTGTGTGTGTGTGTGTGTGTGTGTGTGTGTATTTTTATCTCAGTTGAGTTACTCTGCAAATATAGTGCCATCTATTGTGAATTCCTTGTATACTTTGTATCTTTATATTGGTTTATTTTATTTTTAGTCATCATGAGAAAAGGATTTTTTCCTTTGAAATCAAGGGCATATTTGTGTGCATACATTTTATACTTACAATGATTATATGTAATTGTATTTTTAATTGACAAAAATATCTTAATTTTTAAATAGAAAATTCTTATATGAAGAAAACATGATCGTTTTAAAAAGTAAAACATTCATTACACTGAAAATAAGGAATGACCACTATTTACACCTCAGTATATGTATTTCCAGAATTTATTCCTATTTAAAATTATAGAAATAAATATATATTAGATGTATATGACAGTGGTAGGATCATAGTATTCTACAATTTATTTTTAATCTGAAGACACTGTACCAGAATAATAAACATTAATATTATTTTTGCATTTTATATATATATGTATATATATATATAAATATATCTTAAGATACTCTATAAAACAATGCAATTGTTTTTTTGTTTGTTTGTTTTGACCAGGGGAAAGTGCCAACTCAGTCTCCCATTACCACTAGTTATACAGTCAGGGTTCCCACCAGGGGTCAGCACGCCTGGAGTGCAATGCGCGAGCCTCACCATGGGAAAACCACCTTCCTGATCATGGGATCTCTCTTGCCAGGTTGCACATGCCTTTTAAGTGGAACAGGGACAAAAGCACATATGCTAAGAAAACCTGTGCATTATACTTTTATTATGTCCTTCTCCCTCTTTCCTTAAAACCAAATATAACATCTCAGAAAAATGTTAACTTCCATATATGATATCCTTGAATTTGTTTATATAATCCTTCATTTCTACTAATGTAAACATTATTGTGGAAACATCACTGAAGACAGAAATGACAGATTTATATTGTATCCTTAAGTCACTATTAATTACCTAAGTCACTTAATCTCCTTTAGTCTCCATTTTCTTACCTGCCTGCACAGTTCATTATATCTACTGCAGAAGGTTAATGTGGGGCTAAATTTTAATATATATGGATCAGTGTTTTATAAAGTACTGTAAGAAGTTGATAGTAATTATTAATGGATCTCATATTTACCTACATTTCTCCACTTAATCCACCAAAATAACACTGTGAGGTAAGTAAATCTTCATTTCACAGCTATTAAAGTTAAAGAAGGCTAAATGACATGCTCAGATTAAAAATCCAAGTGATGGAACTGAGAGTCAAACCCAGGTAATTCTGTCTCTAAAGCAAGTAAGCCTTATGACAAATTAGTTTTAATATAAATTTACCCATTCAAAATATGAACATAATAATAAAATTTAATCGACCTTTTAAAAATTTACTTTTGGATAAATTAAACATATTCAACACAAGACAAAGTTACTATAAAGATTCCAGATTACAAACTATACTTTAAACACTCAAAAGATAGCACCTAAAGATTTCAACTGTTTCTGTCTTAAAATCAATCACATATTAGTTTACATAAACATTAGCTTGACTTAAAAATAATGAAGAAATACTTATTTTCGCATCAAAAATAAATATCACAAATGAAAAAATGACAACAGGATTGATTCAGGCTTTCCATGCTAGTGTAGTCAAATTTGTTTTCTCTAATATCTAACAATTAAAGAGGCCATAATTAATAATGGGATTTAGTTTTTTATATTTTGATAACAATCTAAATTAATTTTGCATTTGTATGGGGGAAAAGTGTCTATCAGTTTCTTCAGGTTATATCTTCAGGGATGATTTAAGCCATCTGTCCACTATTTATAGCACTGTGTCTGTGAAGGAAAACAGCAAACAAACAAAACATGCTGTGGTGGTGTGACCAGCATAAAATGTGGTCTTATTGTTTAACTTTTGTGTATCTCTGGCCACAGATATACTCCAGAAAGAGAAACAATATGTTGTGGAATTTCTCTCCTAACTTGGGTTTTGGGACCTCTGTGAAACAATTTCAGAAAAAAATTAATTTATTTTAATAGTTTCTAATTATAAAAATAGATAATTTATTTTCCTGCCAGTTTAAATGGAATAATACTTGAAATGCATTTTCATAATTTAAACTTGTAAACCTAATATTTTGATAGATCATAACTAACCTTTATGATATATAGTAACAGGAAGATTTTAAAAGTATTAAGTGGTATACTGATTTAAAATTATTGAGGTGCTTTAAAAACATATACAGAAAATATGTCACAACACAATCCTCCTTTTCCTTCCTGTTCCCATGGCTGATTGTCTGGGACATGTTAGCTTGTGCGAGCCCTTTGAAGTGAAGGCATATAGTAGGTGCACAGTGCACTTCACTTTATTGATCTAATTTTTAAACCCTTATTTTTGGAAACTTTTTGCTGTTTTCTACTGATATCTTTTCTTATTCTCTGCTCTTGGATTTTTTAATTGTCTTGTTAGTGACAGATGTTTGTTCTGTTCAACACTTAAAAAAGGATTCTATTTTAAATATACTTGTTAGATGGCAATGCTGTATATGCACCTAGCGAGTTGGGTCTTGCTTTATATAAATTCATAACTATTTTCAACTGTTGTGATTCAAATTCTTGTTCACATGCTCAACTAATTCCTAGGAACTTCTATATCAATACTTTTCTAATAAAATGCATTAAATATATGGTCAATAATGGATTTACTTCCACAAAAGAATACTGTATTCTAGAACGGTCTTAGATTTGGTTAATTCACTAAAATAGGCTATGATGATTTCATTCTGAACTCTGTGTAACCCATTAAATTACAGATTCATGATATCTATACTCTTAAATAGGAGGCCATTTGCAGCAAAACAGAGGTCAAATAGGCCATAGGATATAGCCCTTCCTTTAACTAAAACCTTCAACCTCCTTGCTTTGTCTTAAAATCAGGGCACTTTTCATAAATGTGTCTTTGAATATAACAGAATAGGGTAGTTCTCATTAAATATCACTGGAATAACCCAATATTCCCATCACACACAATTTAAGCACCTAGCTGAATTGAGCTTTATGTTCTAATGCTCACTTATTCACTTTTGAGATGAGAATCAGTTTAAAGTGTTTAGATACTTTAAGGACATATATCAGAGTTTAGGTACAAGCCAGAAGAAAAAAAATTCTCTGATTTTAGCAGAAATGGAATTCACCAAAAGGTATTAGGCAGCTTATTGAGTTACCCCAAAGGCTGTAGAACAGGCAGAGAAACAAGGAAAGATGCTCAGATATACATTCAGAACTGGTCCAAACAGCAATCAGCTGTGCTTTTCTCCAACACTAGAGGCTGCTACTGAATCACTTGTCACAGTTAGTAGGAAAGTCTGAATGTTCAACTTGTACACCTGCCATTATTGCCTTTGCACTATTTGTTGTTCAACTAGCACCATCTCCAGAAATATTATTTGCATTCTTTATTCTCTACCTCTGTAGTCATGTATGGGAGTACTTAATGATTACTGCTGGATTTTAGGTCAATTGCTTAAACATTTATTCCATGGGAGGCTGGAAAAATGAGTATTTATCATTTTCAAAAGTTACAGTGGAATAAAAAACTGTCTCTGACCAATATTCAAAAAGATGGTAATTCTTAATCAGGAAGTAGCTTCAGATGTTAGATAGCTAAGTAGAATGAGGTGTGTTTACTGCAGGCACAGAATGAAACGGCACACTGTTTCTGATAAGAATACCTTAAATTACCTTTTGAATAACAGCACCAAGGAAAGCACTCTGACCCAAGTAAGACTTTGTTATGTGTGGAGTAAATGGAAGTTTTCACCCAGAATTTCCAGAATTTCCTGCCTGGCCTTAGTCCATTTACATACCAACAGGTGTTTGCCACAGCAGAGCCTCCGGTCTATCAGGGTAAGAGTGGAGATAAATTGGCCATTCTCTCCTCCCTTCTGTTCCTGGTATCTAGTTGGTCTGGTGCTCATCAGTCACCAAAGACCCACCCATGGGGTTTCTGCTGGAAGGGGCGGGCAGGCGGAACAGAGCACTGCACGGTGGAGGGTAGGAGATGGACGGAGTGAGGGCTGCCTAGTGAACCCAAGCAAGCTGGGAGAATTAAAACCCCTTAACCCAACCTGTCCTTCCCCCTGTCTTACTTCAGTTCACTGGATTCATAGGAAACTTGTCGTGGGAGGGGAGTTCTCTGCCCCAACCCGAGCTACAATGTTAGAAATTTAATTTTATTTGGTTAAATCATGGAGATTTTCATCTTTGTTTCTGCAGTATTTATTATTGCATCATATTTTAATATGTACTGATTAATAGAATATATAATATATTGTAATAAAAATACAAAATATGTAAGAACAGATTAGTGGTTGGGTAATGGATGATAAAATACAGGATGGCCCAAGATCCATGTTATGCAGTAGCAATATATTTTGCAAAATTGCTCTTTGCTATATTTGGATGGTAGATCATGTGCCTCTTTAGCCTAGAGAATGAGGAGCAGAAGCCTAGATTGGTAAACAGAAAATTAGTATTGTGTGTTAGTTAACTTTGCATACATTTGGAAAGATATTGGAGAAAGAGATGAATTCAAAAAAATAATTGTTGGATGTGTAAACAGAAGTGAAAAAACAGAGAAATCTAGAATTTGAAGTCTTTTAGGGCTTGACAAAAATAAGTGCTTTTTGATTCCAAATGGTGAGTCATGGCATTTAAACAATTTAAATACGCTTTCAGCAGAAATGACCAATAAAAGGCTCATTTAGATAAAATGAATCAGAGTAAGATCAAATTAAGGTTGTGACCATTTTAGAGGTTTGGTCTGCTCTCTCAGTGAAGTGGGAATATATTTGATGTTTTTTGGGCACGTGGTATAATTTGTATTTCATTCGAATTGACGGGAGAGTTAGCTAATTCAGAGAGATTTTTAGGAAAAATGGAGTGAAAGGAATTACCAAGTATTTTCAACTTACATGGGGAAGTTTTCTGGTAAGGGGTGAAAAACATAATAATAGATGATGAAAGTGTTATGGGTTGGATTTATTCTTGGTCCTTGTCTCTGTCAGAACAAAGAATTGAAAGGCAGAGACACAATAGCAAGGCAGAGTTTTTCTGTTTTTTGTTTTTTTTTTTTTTTAATATACTCCAGTTTTATTTGAATACACTCCAAGGGAGTAGCAGGCCAGAGTCAAGGTGGACAAAGGCTGTGGTCTCACAGGGGAGGGTCTGTTTATCATGACCTAGCCAGAAGGCACTTCTTTGATTGACAGAGTGAAGTCATTTGATTGAAGTTGGAGTCAAAGAGGTGTCTCATACCCGTTGGTGGGCAGGTATAGTAATTGCTAATAGGCAGCAAAGTTATGAGTTAAACAAAGAAAAGGAATCACATAATATGCATCAAGATATAATCACCCTCATTTCTGAGTGGTGAAACTGAAGGTGATTTCATTCAATTGTCTTTTTTATGCTTTTCCAAATATTCTGTTATGACTGGAAGAAAGCAATGTATTTTATATAGAGAAAAAGGAGTATTGAACGAAACATGCATACTGGGTTTGGAAATAATTATATGACTACTACTTGAAGGCAGAAAATAAACAGTTGTTTCACATAATTCTGGTTAGAACTTTATTATTTTATACTCTGTAGATACTCAAATGTTGTAGAGGCATTCAGATAACTCTGAAGTTTAGAATTACAGAATACAGGGTTATCTTGGTAGAGATCGAGATTACTGGCATGAATACAATAGTTACCATTTTCTATTTTGCCTGCAATATAGATTTGCTTTACTGCTTGGTTTGATTAGAAGTAATTACTGTAAGAATTTTTGTTACCACTATAGTACAACTCGATAACCAGACATAGCATTTCTGGTTCATATGCAAAGGCTCTTTCAGTTAAAGACCTGAGCTAATGGATTAAAACACCTGGTGAACATATATTTTTACTTCTCATGATGATGAAAAATATAACCACGAGAATGAAGGAAAAGTTTTTGAAAAAGTCGAATATGAAAAATCCTCATTAGAAATTGTATAACAGAATTAATTTAAAAATAGGACTGAACTTTTTTCTCCTGGGGGCAAGTAAAATAGGAATGCCAGCTTAAAAGGTATTCTCCATTTCCTATTTTAAAGTTCCAAGTTTCCTACCACAATAAAGCTAACCATCCCATCTTTATTCTACAGTTTAAAATATTAAATTGTTATTCATGTAACCTCCTGAAATTGCTAAGATGCTTGCTAGCTTTTTACCCCAGTGATTTCTACTGGGAAATTTAAATACCTACTGAGGCAAGAAAAAGAAACATTGAGGGAACCATTCACAGCAGTTAATTGATTACAGTGGCTGAGGCTAAGAGTCCTAAATTAGGAGATACATGTGTGTTCAGCCATTCATGTGAACAAAGAAGAAAATCTATAGAAAAGAAAACATAATTCAACAAAATGGCCATAGGTAGTTAAACCAATAATTTGAATATACAATGCTAACAAATTTAGTTGAATTCTCTTAAGATAAAGGGACTCAATAGCTCTATAAATTATTCTTAAGACCCAGGGATTTTAAATTTAAAGAAAACACTTATTTTTATTTAACAATTTGAACCAATAAAACTTTGTGGTCGTGTATGTGTGCCTATTAATAAAGACAGAGTAGTTAACCTTGGAGATGAGGTGAGATTTAGGTGATGTGACATAATTTATTCCTTTATTCAAAAATATTTACTGTCTGCCTTTTCTGTGCCAAGCATAGTTTTAATTACTCAGATATATAGTAGTGGGCTAGACTTAGAATTTAAGGAAAAATTTCAGGCAGTGATACATGGTACTTAAGAATTATGATGAAGGAAAGCCTTTTTGAAGATACAGCATTTGAGATGAGACCTGGGTGACAAGAGGCAACCACACGGAATAGGGGAAAAAGCAAGCATTTATGTGTTTCTGATCAATGGAGTCTGTTAGATGGACAGAGCACTAAAGCACAGTTTTACAAAACCACAGAGGAAATTCCTCCAGAAAACCTGCTAAGGTAGTCATATAGAATTGTTTCAGAGTCCATGCAAACACAAAACCCCTCCTGGAGACGGTCTGAATGACAGCACTCTGAGGCCTTCGAGGTGAACAATTAGAGATGGCATATTCTATTACGACTTCTGAGCAATTCTGGAAGACACTTAAAAACTTGTGTTCCTAGAAAGGAAAGCCCTTTGTTTCTTCAGAATTATTTATTACGATCACATATGCGAGGGAAAATATGTATTCACTGGATGTATTACATATTTACCTGGAATATAAAATTAACTAAAATAAATCAAGGGAACCAAAAAGTGTTTTTTTATGAAAGTTCAATTGATAAAAGTCTAGTTTTACCACTCATGAAAAATAAGAGGAAATTAAATTATTATTATTAGGATTGAAGATGGAGACTTCCTAATACTTACTAAAGATACTAAGAGGATAAGAAAATACCATGAATAAATTTTACGTCAATATATTATAAAACTTGTAGGAAATGGACAGATTCTATGAAATTTACAAGATACCAAAACTGAATGAAAAGAAATAGAAAATCTGAATATGTTTATGATAATTAATTGAATTATGTATTAAGTATCCTCTCACAGGAAAAAATGTAGGCACACATGGCTTTCATAGAGAATCATATGAAATACTTAAAGAAGAAATAGTGTCAATTTTACATAAATTCTTTCAGAAGAGGATATATTTTCCAATTAATTTTAAAAGGTCAGGATTACTCAAATAACAAAGCTAGAAACAGTTGTTTCGAAGAAAAGAAATTGAAGATTAATGTATTTCATAAATATAGATGCTGAACTCAACCAAATTTTAAACTATCAAACCCAGAATATATTGAGAAGATGATACATCACTACAATTGGTGTGAGCTTATTTGTATAGTTGTTTTAACATTTTAAAAATATTATTCACTCTATTAACTGACTGAAAAAGAAAATTATATGCTTACTTCAATAGATGCAGAAAAAGCATTGTTCTAAACAAAACTCAACATTCATGCTTGAGGAGAAACTCCCAGGGAAGTGCAAATAGAAGAGCGCTTCCTCTACCATCCAAAAGATATCTCAACAACCCGAAGCTAATTATCTTGATGGTAAAAGACTAAAAAGATTTACCTTTCCAGTTAGAAATAAGGCAAGGATGTCTTCTTTTACCACTCCTCTGCCGTAAGTCAAGAAATGAAAGTGAAGAAAGGTTAGAACAGAATTAGAACAACTTTCTTTTTCTTTTTCTTATGTAAATTCCTAGAAGTGCAATTGCTAGGTCATATGGTATTTCTGTTTTTTATTTTTTGAAGAATCCCCATTCTGTTGTCCTTACTGGCCGCACCAGTTGCCATTAACAGTGCATGAGGATTCTTTTTCCCCACATCTTTAGTAAGTTATTTCTCTTCTTTTTGGTATTAGCTATTCTGACTAGTATATCTCATTGACTCACTGTTGTATGACCAATTAATATATGAAAAAAGAGGCAAAAACATACAAAGGGGAATTACAGTCTCTTTAATATATGTAATTAAAAAAAATGAGCTTAAAGCCTATCTCAAACCATAAAAGAAAACTACATTTTTCTAGAAATAAACATAAAAGAAAACTGATGATCTTGATGTAGGCAATTTCTTAGGACTTAGAAATCAGTAATTATAAAATACAAAGTTCATAAATAGGCATAATTGAAATTAAAATTTAATTGGACTTCACCAAAATTAAGATTATGTCCTCTCTTTATGACATTAAAAAATGAAAAGACAAGCATAGACTGGTAGAGTATGCCATATATAGATTATATCATAAATATGTTCCTTGTATATATATATATATATATATATATACATATATATATATATATATAACTCTTAGAATTCAATAATATGGACAGCTCAATAGAAATGAGCAAACTATTTGAGTATACATATAATGAACAATATGCAACTGCATAATACATATATAAACATGTGCTTAATATCTTTGATCGTCACGGAAACTCAAACTAAACCCATAATAAGTTGCCATTTAACACACAATAGAATGACTAAAATCAAAATGCCAGATGACAGAAAGTGTTCATGAAGATACAAAGCAAAAGAACCTCTTACATATTACTGGAAAAATTGTGTGTAAAACTGTGCAGCCACATTGAAAACATTTCATTGTCTCTTACAAATAAAACAGATACTTACCACATGACCCAGAGATTACATTCCTGAATAACTCAAGAAAATGAAAACATATGTCTATAAAAATATTTGTAAACAAATATTCTTAGGACTATTCTTTATTGTACAATAATGAAGAAAAAAATCAAATGCTTTTCAGAGGCTAATGGATAAACAAATTTTGTAATATTGATAAAATGGAATAATTTTCAGGAAAAGAAATGAAGAACCAACTGTTAATATGCAAGAGCATTAATGAGATTCAAACTCATGGCATGTGAAAGAAGATACACATGGGGGGGCACGGGGAGGACTGTACAGCTCAGAGAAGATAAGTAGTGATTCTCATCTCACTACACTGATGGACAGTGACTGTAATAGGGTTGGTGGGGGGGACCTGATGAAGGGGGTAGTTTAATCATCACAATATTGCTCATGTAATTGTAGGCTAATGATACTAAAATAAAATAAATCGTAAAAAAAAAGTGGTGAATTCTCTATGATAAATTTATATAAGGTTCAAAACAGTGAAATCTAATCTGTAGTGATTTCTATAGACTGAATGTTTTTGGGTCCCCTCCTACTAATTCATATGTTGAAACCTAGTCCCCAAGGTGATGGTATTTGGAGGTGTGGCATTTAGGGGCTGATTAGATCATGAGAGAAGGGTTGATTAGGTCATGAATAGGATTCCTGCTCCTAATAAATCAGCCCCCAGACAATTCCTTTGTTCCTTCTACTGTGTGAGGATACACCAAAAGGCAGCTATCTATGAACCAGGAAGTGAGCTCTCACCAGACAACAAACCAGCCAGCACTTTGATCTTGGATTTCCCTGCCTCCTGAACCATGAGAAATAAATTTCTGTTGTTTATAAGACACCCAGTCTATGGTATTTTGTTCTAGCTGCCTGAATGGACTAACGGAGTAGTAGAAATCACATCAGCGGCTGCCTGGAGTTGGGTGTTTAAGGGTGTAATTTTTTTTTGCAAAGCAACATTAGAAAACTTTTGGGGGTTACATGGCTTCCATGTTTACAGGGTTTTATACATTTGCCAAAACTCAAAAATCTTATACTTTTGGCAGATGCATTTTATTTGTTATTTTTACCTAATACAATTACTTAAAAAAAAGTAATTAATAGGCATGTCAACTTATCATCTGGCATATATGACAAAAATATTTTTCTAAATTTAAAACAATTTTTTGGCCAAGATTTATTTTTCTCTCTATGGTTATGTTTCTCTCTCTGTTGTACTAAAACAAATCTATAAATCTACCTATGTTACTTATAAGAAAGAAAGAAATAACAAAATGTTCCAGTATTGGGAGTAAATCAGGCAATGTTTGTATATGAGGAGTAGCATAATTATGACCTAGAAAAGAAGCATGATTATGGATATTTAAGTACATCTATTGAAGATATAATGAGATACAGAGCCAAGGAGGCTGAAAGTTTTTGACCATATATAATTCAGCAATATAAATTATCAAAGCCAGTCTAGTCTTTATGGCTTCTTTGGTAGATACAATTCCTGTCCCTTTTACACCTCTCATCTCTTTCCTACACCGTGACTTTTTTGTGGATTTAAATTTATAAACTTCTCAGTTTTGACTCATCAGCTCAGGAGAAGCAATTATTGATTGCATTTTTATTGCTCTGATTATTTTCTCAATTATTTGTTAAAACAAGTTCCAGTGTTAAAAACAGCACAGGCATACATCTCTAGATTGGTCTATATAAAAAGCCTGAATTGGTTGAAGTTGCATGGTTATTTCAATGCTTTTGCATGCAAACATAAAGAAAGCTTGAGTACAGACAGCATAGATTATAATGCCAATCAGTACCTGGGTCCAAAATAGTTATGGTCATTATGTTTGCTGAGCTGTATCCAGTTGGCAGAAGTTCATCTATGGGGAGAAAGTCTAAATATCAACAAAATGTGTTTCTGGTTAGATAATAAAACCTTGGTGGAGCTGATCAGTTGGCAGTCTTCCAATTATGAGTCTGTCTCACACCTGCTTCATCTATTTGTTTTACGTGGCCTCTGGTTTACACACTGTCATATTTAGAAAAAGTGAACTGTTCCAGTAATCTAATTGCCAATACTGATTTCTTGATTTAGTTTAAGAAATTCCAGTGAATAATGCCAAAGTTCCACATATAAAGTAGGATCTTTTGCCAGAACATGAAATGCAATTAGGAATATGCCAATTTTTCAAACAAAAATATCCTCTCTAAACAAGCTTCTAAGCATTTATTCTGCTAGAGCCTGTACCTGATTCAGTGGGTCCAAATGTTAAAATTCAGCAGGTCTGATATATTAAAAGAAACCAGACCATCTAGGGTATAGATTTAACTTCTTTTTGGGTCTGTTGCATATCTTTTTTTAAAGAATGTAAAACAACAGTCTAAATTCAAAGAAGTAGACTTTTGGTGTGTAATTATCTCAACTAAATAATTTATTTAAAAATTATTAGTAGTAGCCAAATAACCTACACTTTTTGCAAGCCAAAATAATGCACAAATGTGTGGTAGGGAAATGAAAGCTAGATAAGACATAAAGAAATAAATTTTGAGAATTTGTGAATTCAGCCCATAACATGGTTACACACCATAAAATATACCCATCTCGTGGTTAAAATAGTTCTTTGAGAGTTTATAGTGGAAAAAAAAAACATTGATCCAGATTTACATCCCATCTCTGTCGTTTGGCATGTTTGTGAATCTTATTAACAATATCTTCATCTGTAAACTGGGGTAATAATATTTGTTTCACAGGATTATTTGAGAAAAAAATGAAAAATAGATATCAAGGAACAAGGATAATGTATATCATTTCCAAAGAAAATGTTGGTGCTAACCTTTATTTCATAAAGGAAATTTTAGAAAAAAATATAATGCATTTCTTTTTTCCTCAACAAAATTCTATGCTAAAATTCTCTCTACTTATTGTTCGGATGAAATAATATTGTAGAGAATTGTGATCTCAAGACTCCAAATCCCTGTGACTCTTAAAATTAGATCTTTGAATCTTTTACTCTGGACTTTGCTATGTCTTCTTTAACAATCTATCAATGAAGTAATTATCTAGTTCTTAAGTGTGTTTCCCCAAATCTTATTCTGTAAAAAGTCTAGTCTCAGAAAGACATAAAGAAATAAAAGTAAAAAAGGGATTAAATAATTGCTTATTTCTTAACTCTCATTTCTTTATTCTGACCCTAGTCCCAATCTTAGAATATTGATTTATCAACATTTAATGATCACTTAGAGTGTGCTAGATTTTATGCTGAAGGCTGGAGATAAAAATATGAATGGGACATGGTATAATGATTTTAAGATATTCCAAACCCAGTTGAAGAATGACATGTTAATAGACAATTTCAGTATAAAATGGTAAGTGGAGTAATAATAGATTCCCACGGGATGCTATGGGAGCACAGAGGAAGGAACAAGTCCCAGAGGATGATTCAGTACCAGAAAACAAGATGTTTCCAAAGGAAAATTTTGAAGACTGAGAGAGAAAGGTAAACCGTGTAGCTGATGAAACAGCTTGAGCAAATACATTCCTTTTTTTTTTAGTTTACTTTGGTATCATTAATCTACAATTACATGTTCAATATTATGGTGATTAAACTACCCCCTTCATCAGGTCCCCCCCCACCAACCCCATTACAGTCACTGTCCATCAACGTAGTGAGATGCTATAGAATCACTACTTGTCTTCTCTGAGTTGTACAGCCCTCCCTGTGCCCTCTCTACCTTACGTCTGCTAATCGTAATGCCCCTATTACCCTCTTATCCCTCCCTTCCCACCCATCTTCCCCAGGCCCTTTCCATTTGGTAACTATTAGTCCGTTCTTGGGTTCTGTGAGTCTGCTGCTGTTTTGTTCCTTTAGTTTTTTTCTTTGTTCTTATACTCCACATATGAGTGAAATCATTTGATACTTGTCTTTTTCGGCTTGGCTTATTTAACTGAGCATAATACCCTCTAGCTCCATCCATGTTGTTGCAAATGGTAGGATTGTTTTCTTCTTATGGCTGAATAATATTCCATTGTGTATATGTACCACATCTTCTTAATCCATACATCTACTGATGAACACTTAGGTTGCTTTCATTTCCTGGCTACTGTAAATACTGCTGCAATAAACATAGGGGTGCATCTGTCTTTTTCAAACTGCGCTGCTGCATTCTTAGGGTAAATTCCTAGGAGTGGGATTCCTGGGTCAAATGATATTTCTATTTTGAGTTTTTTGAGGAACCTCCATACTGCTTTCCACAATGGTTGAACTAATTTGCATTCCCACCAGCAGTGTAGGAGAGTTCCCTTTTTCTCCACATCCTCACCAACATTTGTTGTTGTTTGTGTTTTGGATGTTGGCCATCCTTACTGGTGTGAGATGATATCTCATTGTGGTTTTAATCTGCATTTCTCTGATGATTAACAATGTGGAGCATCTTTTCATGTGCCTATTGGCCATCTGTGTTTCTTCTTTGGAGAAGTGTCTATTCATGTCCTCTGCCCATTTCTTGATTGGATTATTTACTTTATGTTTGTTGAGGTGCATGAGTTCTTTATAAATTTTGGATGTCAACCCCTTATGGGATACGTCATTTATGAATATATTCTCCCACACTGTAGGATGTCTTTTTGTGCTACTGATGGTGTCCTTTACTGTACAGAAGCTTTTCAGCTTGATATCGTCCCACTTGTTCATTTTTGCTTTTGTTTCCCTTGCTCGGTGAGATATGTTCATAAAGAAGTCGCTCATGTTTATGTCCAAGAAATTTTTGCCTATGTTTTTTTCTAAGAGTTTTATGGTTTCATGACTTACATTCAGATCTTTGATCCATTTTGAGTTGACTTTTGTATATGGGGTTAGACAGTAGTCCCGTTTCATTCTCTTACATGTAGCTGTCCAGTTTTACCAACACCAGCTGCTGAAGAGGCTGTCATCTCCCCATTGTATATCCAAAGATCCTTTATAAAATATTAATTGACTGTATATGTTTGGGTTAATGTTTGGATTTTCTATTCTGTTCCACTTGTCTGTGGGTCTGTTTTTGTGCCAATACCAAATTGTCTTGATTACTGTGGTTTTGTAGTAGAGCTTGAAGTCAGGGAGCATAATTCCCCCTGTTTGATTCCTCCTTCTCAGGATTGTTTTGGCTATTTGGGGTCTTTTGTGGTTCCATATGAATTTTAGAATTATTTGTTCCAGTTCATTAAAGAAAGCTGGTGGTATTTTGATAGGGATTGCGTTGAATCTGTAGATTGCTTTAGGTAGTATAGCCATTTTGACAATATTTATTCTACCAAGCCAAGAGCATGGGATGAATTTTCATTTGTTAGTGTCTTTAATTTCTCTTAGGAGTGTCTTGTAGTTTTCAGAGTATAGGTCTTTCACTTGCTTCATTAGGTTTATTCCTAGGTATTTTATTCTTTTTGATGCAATTGTGAATGGAATTGTTTTTCTGATTTCTCTTTCTGTTAGTTCATCATTAGTGTATAGGAAAGGAACAGATTTCTGTGTGTTAATTTTGTATCCTGCAACTTTGCTGAATTCAGATATTAGTTCTAGTAGTTTTGGAGTGGAGTCTTTAGGGTTTTTTATGTACAGTATCATGTCATCTGCAAATAGTGACAATTTGACTTCTTCTTTACCAATCTGGATGCCTTGTATGTCTTTGTTTTGTCTATTTGCCATGGCTAGGACCTCCAGTGCTATGTTGAATAACAGTGAAGAGAGTGGGCATCCTTGTCTTGTTCCTGATCTTAGATGAAAAGCTTTCAGCTTCTCTCTGTTAAGTATGATGTTGGCTGTAGGTTTGTCATATATGGCCTTTATGATGTTGAGGTACTTGTCTTCTATACCCATTTTGTTTAGAGTTTTAATCATGAATGGATGCTGAATTTTGTCAAATGCTTTTTCAGCATCTATGGAGATAATCATGTGTTTTTTGTTCTTCTTTTTGTTGGTGTGGTGGATGCAAATACAGTCCTTTTTAACAAGTATATTAAGCTGTGTCTATTTTTATAGTTCACCAAATAGACCACTGATTAGTCTACAGTGAATCAAAAAAATTAGCATCCATGTCTATCAAAGTCATGTATAATTTCAAAATAATATTGTGTTGTTGAATTAGGTACACACACACATACACACAACGTAGGCATTTACTATCTTAGTAAGTAGGCTGTGCTAGCTATTTGCTCTTTGGCTGCTGGAAGTCCCTGTAAAATAGTAGCAAGGGAGGAATTTTCTGAATATTAATAATCACATGGCACATCTATTCTTGGAGTAAACCTTTTTCCTAAGGTGAATCATTTGTCTTCATTTTGTTTTGATTGTGTAATCTCAGCCTATTCTATAAGAGAAGAAATTCCTTCTCCTTTACTATCAAACGATAATGTCTGAAACAATTTAGAAGGCAAGGTGATTTTTCTGTTAAAATAAAACAGATTCACTGTTTTCTACTGCATTTTTAATTTGTTCAGCTGCTTGTATATCTATCCCTTTGGGAAGATTAGCATTCCTTGACACAGTTTTGCCTTGTCCTAAATGACTACATTTGAGTTGAGAAAATGGAGAGAAACTTGGAATTACCTATCTGTGTGATACCATTGGAACAGCAACACACTGCCTGCTGAAAGGGAAGGGAAGTAGCTGTCAACAAGATTTAAAGTTACTGTCAAGTTTACACAGCCACACCAGAAAGGTTGCAGGAGGAACGTGATTTTGTTGAAATTAAGCACCAAAAACTATTGGACCACGGATATGCACATTGGTTATCATTAATGTTTGACATCTGCATTTTCTCTGAGATGTTTAAGTTGTTTTTCTTGTCAGAAACAAAGTGCCCTACAGTATGATCTCCATCAATTTTCTTTTAAGATTTAGGGTACATATTTGTGTCTGTGAATCAAACATTTAACAAGAATTGACTACTTTACCTATTGAAAATTACAAAGAGGTTGGCTGCTGAGTGAAGAAATACTTAGGATTTCCTCAAGTGTGAAATTATTTGATCTAAAATGGAAATACAAATTTTAAAAATTAGATAAGATGATATAGATAGATAGATAGATAGATAGATAGATAGATAGATAGATACCCTCCCTGGGACTTACTGAAGAGGTGTTAATAAATGGCCTTCATAAGTTGGATCAGTCGCTTTCCTCCTCAATGTTAGAATAATGTATATGGTAGGTGTTAGGGGGGTTGATGAAATTATGAATAATTAAAAAGAAACAGAAGCTTCAGATTTCTATCAAATCAACCAATGCTCACCAAATTCTTAAAATATGCCAAGAATTTTTAGATTTGGAGGTGAAAAGACAAATATGGGACACCCTTTAAAATCAAGGAATTTACAGCTTTGTATTGTAAGGGAGTCATTTTCTTATTTTGAGAGCAGTTGGTATTTACTAGACAAAAACAGACTATTTTGCTAAATTTTTGTAAAGAAAACAGACTATTACAGTTCTGAAGTAAATTCATCATAAACTGATTGCTAAGACAAGCAAATGATCAGATTTTCATTATGGTGCTTATTGCCTTACAGATATAGCCCAAGATTTACAAAACCAGACATGTTGATGTATTGATCTCTGGAAAATTTTCAGAATTTTTGAATTTCCAAAAATGTCTAATTTATAGTAAGCCATAGATCTATCCCTAATTTGTCACTGATTTGAATATCAATTTATAAATCTTATCCTCTTTGTTAGGACTCAGTATGCTCCTCAATCTTTCTAACTAGATAATCTTAAAATGTCATATATATATATATATATATATATATATATATATATATATATATATATATATATATA
>JAQQAC010012408.1:19156795-19282344 GCA_029783875.1 Phataginus tricuspis
ATATATATATATATATATATATATATATATATATATATATATATATAAAACGTGCGTGTGTGTTTCCACATATCTGATTGTCATTTCCGAAATGTCGATTTCAGTGATTATAGGACATTTGGTCAGTATGAAAGACATCTCTAATCTGAACTTCATTAACCTTTCCAGTTTTACCACCCTATACCAACCACATTACTTCTGCACAAAGTACTGTAGCAGGCTCACAAAAGTAACATTGATACATAGCAATGTAAAGACAATACTTTTGTGCAAGTATGTAGGACAGTATTTGGCACATAGTAGGAACTCAACTAGTTGACAGTCCAGCATTATAATAAAACATTACTCTGCAGCTTTACTTATGCCACATTCTTTTAGATTAAGGGGGTATCAAAGGGAATTGAGAAAAAATGCAAACTCCTTTTGCTTCCTTTAAGAAATAATGAAAGCATGAAGAATGTTAGAATGATCTAATTGTGTCAACAGACTAGCTGCTATCTCTCTTTTGATACATACAGTAGTTTTAAAGTTATGAGAATCCAAAGACAAATAAAAGGTAAATGAGGCAGATTGGCCTATCAACAATCTGTAAAATGCTTAGGTGATACTAATAAGCAACTTCTATACAGGGTGCATTTAAAATCTATGAAAAAGTGCCATTTCTGGCAGTTAATAAGTATGGAAATTGCTCAGTTCCTCTAGTAAAACCAACCTTTATATAGCTGCTGAAGACTTTTAAAGGTTAAATTTTGATATGTGAAACTTTGGGCTCCCAGTTTGGAAAAACAGCAGAGGTTCAACCCCAGTTGTTTAAAATACTTCACTAGGAACGCAATTACCTGTGTTTCCTTATGCACAGCATATGTTCCCTTGAGTGCTATCCTTCTGGCTCTAATGTACTGTCATTTGGTCAGACCACAGCCTGCATGTTTTTATAGCAACATAAGAAACATTAGTGGCTTGATGTGTAGTTACCAAATTGTCAAAGTATTATGAGCAAAGTATACTGTCTGACATTTATTCTGAAAATCTGCCTCAGTAGATATCAGTTAAGACTGAAAGCAGTAAAGTGAGATAAAAATTGTTTTCCTTTATTTTGTACCTTAAAATACAGATGCAAGTTATTGACCAGAACTAGTGACACAGAATATGGTTTGAGATTATATAGTCAAAGGGTTCTTGACTCCACTGGCTACATTTCCAGAATCACTTCACTACTACAATGGTTCTAATAAAAAAGACATGTTGAGAAAATGAGAAGAAACTGGCACCCTCATACACTGGTGCATAAAATATTGCAGCCACTTTGGAAAACAGTTTGGCATTTGTTTACTATGTTAAATAAAGTGTTACGATAGACTTTAGCATTCCCACCCCTACATATCTACCCAAGAGAAATAAAAACATATGTCCCACAAAGATTGGTATGTGAATGTATATGATAGCACTATTCATAATAGACAAAAGTATAAAACATCTATGTGTCCATCAGCTAGTGAATAGGTAAATATCATGTGATCTATCCATATGATGGATTCATATTTGACAACAAAATGGGTGAAATTACTGGTACATGTAAAAATGGATTAATCTTAATAACATTATGCCAAGAAGCTATTTGCAAAAAATCACATATTGTATGAGGTCCTATATATGAAACTTCCAGAAAAGACAATTCTATAGAACAGAAATTAGACTTGTTATTTCCTCAACTCAGGTGGGAATAGGGGGTGACTGTGTTGGGCATCATTCTTCTGGGGTTATGGAAATGTGCTATATTCAGATTATGAGGATAGTGACACAACTCTACATTTACTAACAATCATTGAATTGTCTGATAAAAATGGGTCAGTTTTATAGTAGGTAACATATCTCAATGAAGCCTTAAAAATTTGATGCTAGCTATGTCCTTAATTTCCTATTTGTAATTAATCATTTTTGTAGGGTCATAGTATACTAAGTATACAAACAATATTATCTGACAAAAATCTCTATGCCAGTAAACATAATACAACAAGTAAGAGGTAATATTTCAGTCTTGGATGGGCCAATATACTCTTTTAGGTCATAATCAATTAACTATTTAATAATTAGTATTGTAAAAGTATAACAAATATAATGAGATCATTGTATATGATCCTTGGTATTGAGAGGGAAGAACGCTTTGTGGGAACTTAATATAGTCAGGAAAGAATCATTCTTATAGTTTCTGTAATTCTTCATACTGCTTTTTCACTTTTGATTATAATTATTTCACATTTTATTTATATGGGATATAACACTGATATATGATCATAACATGGGTTTATTGTAGTAGAAAGAGGACTTTATTCACACTATGATTACAATGTGTGCTTTTGAACTCTTTCATTTATAATAGGTCATTTATGATGTAACTGAGTATATTCAGCTTCAGTGAGAAAAATAAACTTTTTAGCAAGTATCTACTGGTAGCTTTCTTATTTTGGGAAGTAATTTTGAGAGTATCCAAGCTGCCAAGGAAGTTTGAGACTTAGCATACACTTCTAAATAATGCTTTGCAAAAGATTCTGAAATAAAAAATAATATTGAAAAATCATACTCATGATATTAATTAAATTACTGTCCCCTGAAATAATACTTAATAATAATCATATGAATACTCAAAATCCTAATGAAAGGATCACGAACTGGCAGGGCCATTTGGGAGACAAATTCTAGGGCCCAGCACCACACACCTCATCTTTCTTGCTGTGCAGCTTAGAGTTCTGACTTCTCCTTTTAACTGCAAATTTTTAAAGGAGAATAGCAAAATATAGAAGTGACCCAGTTTGGGGATATATACAAATGTTTGTTTCTTTCTTCCAGCAGTTTAGACATAGAAATAATAGCTGGCATATAAAGGATTAAAAACACTTTTCAATATAACTAAATTGCATTACTGAGTATCTCAACAAAGGTTAAAACCATTCAACAATTATCCTATAATATCCTTCATACTGTCCCTAGTGTTAATTTTAACAGGGAAAAAATTATGTTTGACATTTATTGACTTCAGCTGAGGAATTAGTTTTTTCAAATCATGGACTTTATTTGTTTTAATGACATTTTAGTTTAATTTATTCTGTAAGCCAGAAAAACTGATTTTTAAAAATTTTCAAAAAATGAGTGATCATGGAATCACAGGGGCTATTAAAACAGATCTTTCAAAAGCTCATGATAGAGAGAATTCAAATAACATAAAAATCTCAAATATATTGAGAGAGTGTCTACTGTGAGCAAAGCACTGTCTTGAACAGAAATGTGAAATCATTTTTTCATGACTCACACTCAATAACAAACTGAAAGTAACAAAGTCCAGGGAAAAATATTTTGTGAGTATATGTAAAACATATGATGTTCTTTTCATTCTTTCATTAAATTTAAACTAAAAGTAAATACAATACAAATTTATATATTTATGATGTTATATGTAATACAAATTTAAGCTCTTCACTTATTTTCTACCTTGTTTTGCTTTCCATACCATTTTGCCACACTTTCTTTTTTAAGTTGTCTTCCTTTGTCTACATTCCTCTTACATCATCACAGGACATGAATTCAGTAATTTCACCTTTAAATTTCTATTTTCCAAATACCTTATTTTATTCTTAATTCTCTTTCTTATGCTGACTATGTGATATTTTCCCCACTCTTATCCTTCATACTTAAGTGTATTTGGCATAAACAATATGTAGTTGTAGCTTTTTTATCCTGACAACCTCTCTGTTTTACATGGAGTATTTAGTCCATTTAATAATACATATTGATATGAACATTTATATAGATCATCATGCTATTTGTTCTTTATATGTTTCATATATTGTCTTTTCTTCTCTTTTTTCCTGTCTTGATTTGGGTGGAGTAATTTTCAGATTTTATATTCTGTTTTATCTTCTCTATTAACTGCTTTGTTTTACCTCTTTTTAGTAATTACATGAGAAATTACAGCATGCATGCCTAAATTATCATAATCTATTTTTAAATAATATTCTTCTCCACAAATAAGTAAAACTATTGCAGGACTATAATTCTTTATATTCTTCACCATAGTTTGCATTCTTACTTTTTAAAACTTTTACATGGGTTCTAATCCCAAATGTACATTATTTTTATTTTTGCCTCAATCTTTTTAAAAAATATGTTTACATATTCACAGATATTTATATAAAACAAATTTTTTAATGTCTTTATATTTACTCATATATATGCTTATACTCTTCTCATGCTCTTCCCTCCTTGCAGACTCTACTTTTATCTGAAATGTTGCTCTTCATTCCAAAACTGTTTGCTGTCTTTATATCATAGATGTGCAAGAAATTACACCTCTCAGCTTTTGTTTTTATAGGATATTTTTCTTAGTATAGAATTTTAGTTGGACAGTTTTGCTTTGGAGTGTTCCTCTTCTTTCCATTTTCTGTGTAGTTGATATTAGTTCTTGTTTAAATATTTGGTAAAATCCTCGAGGAGAATCATTTGAACTGGAGATTTCTTTTGGAGTTATAGTCTGTCCAGGCCCTCATCTTCATGTCTGCAGTTTTGAGAAAAGGGCTCATTTCTTCTGTTTCATTGAACAGATAGTGGCTCACAGAATTACTTTTTACTTTTTTAATGACTGTGGGATCTCCTGTTTTTTTCCTCATAAGAGGATATGTCTTCTCTCATTTTGTGTTTTTCAATCTTACTAAAGGCTTATAAATTTTATCAATTGTTTTTAAGACTTAGCTTGGCATTTCACTGATAAGTCTATATTTTTTCAATTTCACTTATTTCTGCTATTATTGTTATTTCTTTCCTTCTCACTTTGGATTTATTTAGCTCTTCTTTTTCTAGTTTCTTGTAGGTTGGAACTTAGATTACTGATTTGACACCTTTCCTTTTTCCTAATATAAGCACTGAGTGCTATAAATTTACCTTTCAGCACTATTTTGGCTATATCTTGAATATTTTGATATGTATTTTCATTATGATTCTAATCTATGATGTATTTTCCATTTAGAGTTGTCCACTTAGAACAGTCAATTACTTAGCAATGTGCTATTTAATTACTAAGTGATTTGGAAGTTACTTTTTGCCTCCCTATTATTGACTTTAAGTTTGATTTCATTAGGTCTGGAGAACATATTTTGTATGTCTTGATTCTTTTAAATTTGTTAAAATTTGTCTTGTGACCTAGGAATTTGTCTGTCTTGGTGAATGTTCTATGGATGCTTCAAGAAGATGTTTATTCTGCTATTTTAGAGTGTAATGGTACAAATAAGTTAATTAGATCCTTTGTTTTATTGTTTTGTTCAGATCTATATCCATCCTGATTTCGTTTGTTAGTGCTATGAGTTCTACCAACAGCTACAAGTGTAATTGTTAAATTCTTTGTCCTTTCAGTTATATCAGTGTTTTGTCTCATGTATCTTGAGGCACTGTTGTTTGACATATACACATTTATGATTGTTATATTTTCTTGTGTATTATTTATTTACTGTTATGCAATAGCCCTCTTTGTCTCTAGTAAGTTTCTTTGATCTGAAGTCTAATTTATTTGATGTTAATATAGCCACTCCTACTTTTTGAAGTAACTTCTTTTGTGGTATATCTTTTCTCTATCTTTCTAGTTTTTATCTACCTATGACATGGTATTTTAATCATTCTTAAACATGGCATATAAGTGGGACCTATTTTTTATCCACTCTCCATCTCTGCCATATAATTGATATTTTTAGATGCTTTTCATCAAAGTTATTTGTTGATATATTAGGGTTTAAATCTGTATTGTATTGTTTCTTTTTTTTTCTCTGTTTCTCTTTTCTTGCCTTCATATGCATACTTGCACACATATTTTTACAATTTCATCTGATTTATTTACAGTGTTGTTTGAATGTATCAACTTGCCACAGCACTCTTAGTGGGGTGACCATACATATTGCAATACATGTATGACTTTCAGTCTGCCAGCATCAGCACATTACCACTTCAAGTAAAATAAGGAAGGTGTAGGTTCTTTTATCCTCCTTATAAATATCATTATCATGAGTATCAGATGGTGTTATAATTTCTTGAATTATTACAGATACTTAGAAAACTCATGAGGAGAAGGATAGTCTATTTTATTTATTATTTGCATTTTTTCTATTTTCTCTTCTTTCCTAATGCTGCAAGATCATTTCAATTATCCTTTTCCCCACCCCCCACATATTTTTTTAGGAAATTCTTTAAGTCATTCCTTAAGGGTAGTGACACATTCTGTTAATTTTCCCTTAGGTGATAATGTATTTGTTCATCATTACTGAAAATAGTTCTGTGGAATGGAAAATTTATGGTAGCTAGTTTGTTTCTTTTAGCAGTTGGAAAATGCTGTGTCCCTTCCTCTGCCTTGCATGATTTCAAATGAGAAATTCAATCTCATTCAAGTCAGTGTTTCTCTATAGGTAATGTTTTACTTCTCTCTGGCTGTTTTCAAGTTTCCTTGCCTTTACTCTTCATAAGCTAAATCATGATGTGTTTTGGAATAGATTACTTTGGGTTTAATTTACCATACCTTGTTCTAGTTTAGTTTTTGCCAAATTTGGGCAATTTTAAGCCATACTTCTTTGAATATTCTTTCAGGCCACTGCCTTTCTCCTGTATTCTTGAATTCTGATGAAACAAATGTTTGATCTTCTTAAAATTTGACCAACAGGTGCTAGAGGCTCTGTTTCTTTTCTTCCTTCCTTCCTTCCTTCCTTTCTTTTATTTTCTCTCTCTTGTTGAGATTGGGTTAAATCTATTTTTTTGTTTAGTTTACTTTTTCTAGTCTGTTTTCTCCTCTTCTATTCTCTGCTTCCTACTTTTGAGCCCATAAGGCTTTTTATTTTTGTATTCTAGTTTTCAATTATGCTTTATTTGCATTTTTTAAATAACATCTATTTCTTTGCTTAAATTTTCTAATTTTTATTTTAAGAGAATTTATAATTGTGTGTTGAATTATGTCTATGATGACTGATTTAAAATCCTTGTTAGATAATTCCAACATCTTGGTATTGCCAAGAGTTAATTACTTTTTCTCACTTGTTTTTATTTTCCAAGTTTTTATTAGGATGCGTGATTTTTTATTGTGTCCTAGATATTTTGGCTTTTGAGGTGGGAGACTCTTGGTACTATTTAAAGCTTTTATTTAGCAGGAAATCACCAGTTGAAGTTTGGCATATAGGTCCTGGCCAATTGTCCCAGTAATGATACCATTTTCAGTCTTTGAGGTACTGTTTGGTCTGTTTGATTTATCTCATGCTAGTGGAGCTCGCAATTTCCTGTTGGTGTTGTGAGGTGATGGAAAAAGCTTCATCAGGCTGGGCTATCTAGTGCTGGTAGGTGATAGAAGAGAATCTCTATTCCATGGAGACAAAGAACACTTGGTCAGGGCATTGTTGTAGTAGAACCCCAATTGTGGGTGCTTTTGAGCTGTGCTGTATTTCTACATGGGGGAGGAAAATATCAGGCCCAGTGGGATAGTGGCCCAATGGAAAGCAGGAGTGGTTATAGGAACATCAACTGGCTTTTATTACTGTGCTCTCCAGCTGATCGGTCTTGTCAGTTTTGCCTGGCTTGCCTGGTATTGTCAACAGGACTCCTGTTTGATTTTGTGGACTTCTATTGGAAGTTGGAGTGAGTCTACTTGGGCTTCTTTCTGTTGATAGTTTGGGAAACAGGAAATTCCAGACCCATTTAGATTTTTCTGTTGGGCAGGAAGTTGTAATAAACCTTATGCTATGTTTTCTTGTTTTTGTTTTTGTTTTCCAGTTCTAGGGTCCCTAACCAATATGCTTCCTTTTTACACCTGTGAGAATTTGTCTTTGGCTGTCTATTTCCCAGGGTTTATAGGTATACTTAGCAGGGAGAAGCAGGGGGAGATGAGTCTATGCCATCTTGTATGGATCAGAATTCTCTATTATTTATTTTAAGCCTACTTTTTATGCTAAACTCCAGAATAGGGCTTTTTACCTTTCTGAGACTTCCTGGCATTTAGTAGGAAACAAATACAACTAAGATTTGATTGCAGTAATGTGTGATATGTTCTTTGATAAGGCATTATGAAGCATCATCAAAGTACATGGCATAAACACCTAATATATTCAATTGGGATAAATCAAGACATTTTAGAATAAATGACCTTAAAACAGGAACTAATATTAAAGAGTTTGTCCTTTAAAATGGGAGGTAAAACAGAGAGAATTTCATATGGAAAAGAAAAGCTTGACTGCAGTAAAGCAGGATAAGTGAAAGGCAATGTAAATGGTAAATTCAAAATTAATGGAGTATATAGTTTGAAGAGGATAGTACTAGTTGCAGACACTATATATCCTTAAAGTACTAAGAAGCTAATGAATAGTTTTAAGCAAGGGAGTGATAAGTATTTTGCAATATCACTCTGAATGCCATGCCAATTACAGGGAAAAAAGGATATTGAATGGGGGTGGATGATAAAAGTGTTTTGTTTTGTATCAGGAAATTTAGGTCCTACAGACAGTTGGGAATATTTAGTTACTTTGCAGCACAGCTCATCAAAATCTTCATCATGAGAGAATGCTTCTATCAAGCCAGAACTGATTCCATATCATTAGCATTTTCAATCACATTCCTTATCTACCTCCAAAAAGAAAAGACCCAGCCTAGCTGCATTTTTCAGCATGGGAGACAATCCAGAGCTGACACTCAAAATAATGACCCGGAGTCAGCATAAACAATTAACAATAGCACCATTCTAAACACACATAACTAAGCATTTAATTTAAATTTAATGGAATAGTTCTTCTACATTAAGTCAGATCATGAATATTAATGGGCCTAAAGAAACCATTTTGCTGAATAAAAAGTTAAGATCAAAAAAATGACACTAAGAATACATAAAATTAAATATTCAAAAGGCTATTTATCAACAATACTATGTGTAGGGCATATTTTCTTTTTTAGTTATATAATCAATAACTAGATATTTGAATTTCTGGTCAAATAAGTTTTCATTCTCTTCTAGAATTAATAGACCATTAAAGAGCTTACAGATAAGATACAGCAGTTTCTGTTAGAGCACAGTAGATAAAAAACAATCTGCATTTGTTTAATGGACACTACCTAGAATCACACCACTTGATTTTCTAACTATATCAAGGATGAAATCCACAATTTATTACATTGTTTGTATAGAAAGGTGGCAAGAGAGAAGAGAGAGGAAGAAAAGTGATGTTAGGCAACTAGTATTATTTGTGAGCATTAATTATTTCTAATAGTATGTTGTATGAGTTATTTATGACATTGAAATCAATCCTTATATAAAATAATTACTCCTAATTTATAGATAAAGAATATGCCTATATTATATAGCTTTTAACACATGTTATAGTGGATGATTTGTACCTAAAATCTAATCTAACTGTAAAGCTTGTAACTTCTCTTTATACTACATCATATGGCTCCCTCCTCAAAAAATATATATACATATTTCAGATTTTAAAGGACAGATGAATATACATTACTTGTTAATTTCTTATATCATATTTCCAGGAACGTCTTTCAGCCAAAATGATTAGAATTATAAGCCCTCATATAGCATTAATAGGGTAAGACAGAAAAGATTAAACCAAAATTCAGTTATTTATCATTTATTTTTTCTCGTTGTATTTTATAAACAAATATAATGGGCATGCCATTACTATGAATGGAAAATAATATAGATGTAAAGAGAATCAACATATATGAAGAATATAACATATTATCCTAGTACTATAAAATGTAATGTACAATAGAAATCTTGAGAAGGGAGGGTCAGTGTGCAGTGACATGTTGGGTTTTATGGGTGAGACAATGCGTATGTGGCCTTGAAGTGGGAGTAAGAAATGAATAGGGAAAGGAGAAGAAGGGGACATCATATCTGTAGATTAACATATGGAAGTAGAAATGGGTAGACAGAGTTGGAATGAATAATCAAATTCTAGAAAGTCACATACTAAAGTTTAGAATATATTCTTCCTAGTTTTTCTTAAATCTGAAACCACTTGATTGGATAGTTTCAGGCATGGTCTTGTCTGAGTCGAGGGGCCTAATTTTACATGGGCAGGGAAATATTCAGATGTTCTGAGCCTATGATTTTGAATTTAACTTATAGACAAAATCTATAAGTTAAGGTGCTCCATCCAGTTTTTTGGTTATTTTTCTGATATTGGGCTTCAGCATACTGTCTGTAGTTTTGATAATGGAATTGTTGTATACAGTGTATTTAAATTAGTTTTTGTGTTAGAAAATTCCCCACTAATCCATTCCCTGTATATATTCTGCATACCCTATTCCTATCCATGTATATCTCTATGTCTGGAGCTCCCTTCTAGAAATCTAGCCCAGTGACTGTGGGTCTGTCTCCTAATAACTCTGTCAAATGTTGACTTAAAGAATGAAAGTATTTCTGAGTCTTTTAACTCTTCTTTTTCTAATCACCTCATTCTACCTGCCTATTAGAATATATAGCCCCCTTATGCCACTTTATTTTCAATAATATTTGGCAATTATGGTTATTTCCTACCACCTTCAGACCTATGTCAGGAGAGTTTTGCCAGCTGGTATGGACATCCTTGCAGCACCCGCAGCTTGCAATACAAGATGGAATTAAATTTACCTTCAACAACTCTGCAACTGTAAGTTAGCAATTATCATTGTCACTATTTTCTGGATGAAGAAACAGATTCAAAGAGGAGGCAAAATCAAAATTTAAATCTAAATCTTTTTATAAAGTCTGGTCTCATTCCACTTCACACCACTGCCAGAAGTGTTACAGATAAACCTGCTATTTGCCACATCTCAGAACTTGACCCATCTCAGGGGAAGACTATCACTTTTACCCACGAGGTTTTCTTGCCCTGGAAACCAGCAGCTATTCAGGCATGTTACTAAGAGGACAACAGGCTGTTATAAGAAACAGAGTGTATGTCCAAGTGAAACAGGTGTTGGAATTTTTTGATACTATGATACAGGATGGATAAAATAGTGGCATGCTGGAGCTGGCCTGTACCAGCTGTCAAGAGCTATTTTTTAGCATCTCTTCCCAAGTCCTCATTTAATGATGTTAATTTGTAACCTGAAATGGGCTATAGTGGGGAAGGCTATAAATTTGAGTGTTTCCTTTTCAGAAGGGTGGATGTTAATCATGTGTTAGTATAACATTATATAAGGAGTGTGTTGTGGTAAATTTACAATAGACAATACTGGAGAGTGGGTTACAGTTATCCAGGTATTTGATAAGAGCCAAGATTGCAATGTGATAGAAGGAAATATAGAACAAAATGCAGGTAAGAGATTATTAAAACCAATACTTTATAAAGTATTAATTAGCTTTGGGAAATTAGGGAGCTATAAGGTGATATATTTATGTGATAGTGCCAGCTCAGTCAACAAATCAGTTACTCTTACAAGTATGATCCCTATAAGATGAAACAGTTGTTTAGAAAACAGTTTATGTTTATGTTAAGACAAATGTGCTCGGTGTGGTAGAACAGCAGTGCCCTTAGAATAGACAAGAGGATCTGTGATCTGAGTCCCAAACAAAAGAGGGCCACACATTTTGCAAAAACATGCAAAATTATATGTATATTATAGAGTGTATGCACATCTCTAGCAGGTTGCTAGGACTCAAGTTTCCCTAAAATGACACGTGACTGACCCTAAATGGCTTTTCTTGTGACTAATACTGTAATATCAGAAAAAAATCTTTTCTGTATCTGTGCCTTATGTCCTAAAAATGGGAAGATTTATGTTTTGTGTGCTGCCAATATTGGAAATAGGCACTTCTTTGAAGTGATAGGGAGGTATGCATATACCTGACTTAATTAAATTCTCAAAACTCCCATAAGATACGTGGATCTACCAAATCCTTGCATAGAAAAATATCATTTCTAAGTAGTGCTAAAAGCTTTTTTCTTGTTTTCTTTGTGACCCAGTTACATATATATGATAGAATTTTACATCTATATTTTATTTTCTTTCTTTGAAGTTTATGTCTTGATCCATAATATATTATATCAATGGCAGCAACTTCTACCCTACTCTAAAGCAGTCATCTGAGCATTAACACTTCTTCAAATCATTTAAATTAGCGTTGAACAAGTGGTCACATTTCTTTTCTTCACTTATTGAGGTATTTATCCAGAAAATATTTACAAAGCACCTGCTACATTGCAGATACTCTTCTGGATGCTGGGCTATATTTTCCCTGCATACTTCTAAGAATTTTGCAACTATTCTCCTAAATATTACTCATTAGACAAGTCTTCCCTGGTACCCAAACCAGATCATCAGCACACCCTCTTGGCATCGTATACTTCTCATTTATTGAACTTATCACTACTGCAATTTAATAACTCTTATTAAATATTTATTGTCCCAATGTCTTGTTTATCTTAGCATCCCCAGACACTAATATCACCACTTGTACAGAGTGAGGACTCAATAAAATTTGCTAAATGAATTAATAATCTCATATTTTCAACAGCTCTGTACAATATTATTACCCCTATTTGAAAGATGAAAAAATGATGTTTGGAGAGTTTAGGTTCAAAGTTATAACTGATTACAAGGTATGTACTCTTCAGTCTACTGACTTCTTGAACACATACAATATATAAATACATCAACAAATAAAAAGATAAAAAAATCATAAAACAAAGGTACCACAGGTGTTCCGATGCAGTACAAGATTAATTACAGAAATAGATGAAGTTAACACCCTACAGTTATGAGTATCTAGAATATATAAGTATTCTAATACATACTATCTTTATTTGAATAAATAAAACATGACAATATGTTTGCTAGGTACAATCATTTCTTTTTATATTTATTCCTATTTTTAAACTTTCACCTCAAGACTATGCTAACATGTTATTATGAACACTGAGAAAAATAAAATAAATTAATCCAGCATCAAGTATTTCAATGCATTTTGGATAAACAGAAAAATATATTTTAATAAGGTAAAAGTGTGTGTGTATATCTGAGTTTAGAAGTTAAAATTAAACAACTATAAAAATTCCATGCTTCTATTATTCCTGATTTAAAAAAAGTATATGCATGCTTCCTATTTTTTTATTGTATAAGCTTTATAAAAACAGTATCACATATAAAACTGAAATTCTTAGGGAAAGAATGTATAAAAGAGTCTTAGTCATCTAACTTATGTGAACTCTTCCCATTTTTTGTAATATAAACAATATTGGAATTGCCTATTCCACTCACTATAATAACATTTATAATAATCCACAGTTAGATCTCCCAAATTCATGCTAAATACTAACCAAATTGGTATAGAAAAATGTAAGTCTAAGTTGTACATTTCTTAGGCATTTCTTATTGTTTTTTTTATTATCCCTCTGCTTGACATTTAGTGATAACCAGTCCTCTTTTTCATTGGGTATATTGGATCTTAGTTCTATTCATTTGGTTAACGTGATGTATTTTTACGGCAACCCTAATGTATCCCTAACCTGAATGTGCTGTTTGTGTGTAAATCACAGATGTCCCCATTGCTCCACAAGGTCTCCCTCTCTTGCCTGAATTCAATAATATGAAGCAACATCATGCACAAGAATTAGTTTTACAAACAGAACAAAAATTTCATTGAGTTAACTCAGTAGAGGAATGGAAATGACAGAAGAGTCTGTGAACTTGAAGAGAAATTAATATAAATTATCCAATCTAAATATTAAGAGGAAACAAAATTTTAAAAAGTTAACACTCAGGTATCTGTGGAACATTAACAGCAGGTCTAACATTCATATCATCAGAGTTCAGGAAGCAGTGGGATAAAGTTGCAGTGTCAATATTTCAATGAAATATCTGAAAATTTACCTATTTGGTTGAAAGACAAATATACAGATTCAAAAAGTTTAGCAAACCCCAAATAGGAAGAAAAAAAGCAGATGAATTTTTGCCCAAACAATGATAAGCAAACTGCTAAACTAAATGCTAAACCAAGACAAATTCTTAAATGTAGACAGAGAAAAATTATGCATTTTGTAAAGGAGAACATTCATTCAAATGACTGGATTTCCTTTAGAAACCATAAGGCAAGAACAAAGAAATGCAACATTTTTCAAGTACTAAAAGTGAAACAGACAAAAAAATAAACAGACAAACAAAAAAGCCAATTCCCACTCTACATTCATCATTATAGTCTTCATGAATAAAGAGATAAAGACATTTTGAGCTAATAGAAAATAAATATGTGTTTCCAGCACACCAACTCTAAAATAATTAAGGGAAATTCTCATAACAGAATAGAAACAATACCAGAAAAAACTCAAAAATTTAGAAATGAAAAAAGAGTAATTGAAATGGTAAATATGTTGTTAAATAAAATATTCTCCTCTAAAGTTTTAAAAATATATTTAGTGTTTGAAAGCCAAAATTTTAACATTGTTTGGTGGACATTTCAATGTATGTTGATGTCATATGTTAGACAACTCTGACATATAAAGGATATGGTAAAAGGATCTATAAAGCAGCAATGTTTGTATGATTTATGATAGGAATTCTAATAGAAAGACTATGAAAAAGTATATATATTGTAATCTCTAGACCAAACACTATAACTATACAGAGATAGAGTCATTTATAATAGATAAATTAAAATTGTGTAATAGATACTATTCAATAGGTAAATTAAATAAACCTAAAATACATCAAAGTTACCCTGAAAATAACTCCAAAGACAGGGAGGAGAAACACAAGAATGAAAAATGTAGGAAGTAAAGAGAAAATAAAAAGGAAAATAGCAGAATATATCAGTAATTGCGATAACGAAAAACTTACAAGGACAGCAGTCTAGTCCAGGTGGCTCCCTTCTGCTGCCCTTCTTAGCAAAGACAACAGAAAGTCCCTTAACTCCCCCTCCCCTTCGCTCTCCACTCTGCCAGGCACTGACTCCCTAAACTCACTCCCCCTTGCTTGCTAGTTTGCTGTGCGGGTAGGAATGTTACAGATACAGAAGCAGAAAGATATATATTGTTCCCCTTGCCTTTGTTCAGGGCTCCGACCTTGGGAGATTCCTCCCCTCTGAGCCCGCCGGTGTAAAATAAACCCTCAACACTCCAAGACTTCCGAGTGCTGCTTGGTTCTTCCGTCAGTGATCCAGTCCAGGTTTTTCCAGTATTTTCCGTAACAATTATATTAAATGTAAAAAGACTATACACACCATTAAAAGATAGAGATTATTAAAATGGATTAAATACCAAAACAAGAAAATATAACCTAATTGTTTGAAGACTTTTAGCAGTGTTTACCATAAATGCATACTACTACTGTTGATAACACTTCATCTATGGTACAGAAACTGCAATGATACACTTTAAGTTTTTCCCATCTTGTCTTTGGGCTATTATTGTCATGTGATTTATATTCTATATATTTTATAAACCCTGCAATTCATTTGTTGCTTTGTTTTTTATATTTCTGGTTCATGTAAAGTAGCATTTTTTATTTAAGTAATCTTTTTTTCACATTTTATTCATTATTGATCTGTGTTTGAAGAAGTGGATGTAGCAGAAACTGAACTGCACAACTCCCTTGATAGGTTTATCATTCATCGTGCATTTCATTTGTGAAGAGCTCACTTAAGTGTGTGGATGTGGGTCAGGTTTATGAAGCAGAGTACCTTTATAATTAAAACAAGTATGTAAGGAGTTTGAATAGTACCGAATTCATATCATTTAACATGTAAAATCTTCTGTCATTTTTCCAATTTTACTTTTCCTAGACTATCTAATTCAACTGTGCAGACTTGAATGTAACATGTCCACATTGTAATTAATATAATTCTCAAGAAATTTTTGCTAAACTGACTTGCCACACTTGGAGTAGTGCACTTGAATTCCAATGTCCCACCTTTCTTCCTAGAATGTTGTCTTTGAAAATAGGTAATGATCTAGGTAAAGAATCATCTAAAACAGACTCCAGATATTTTTAGTATGACTCTCAGACTGCACTCTGTCCAGTACCTCCTTATTGACTTTTACTTCTCCATACAAAAGCCTCTATTACTCTTACCCAGTGAAAGCATTATAGTTAATTCATAGGCTGGGATTTTACAGTCACTTTTTAAGCACATTAAAGTGACTGATATAAATGAATACAAAGGATCATAAATAAGTGTTTATTAGATAAGTCAATCCTTAAGGAATCAAAAAGTTTATACTTGCATTTCCTATTCAGGAGAAACTTGTATTATAAAAGTAAACATATTTTTATGTACTGTTTTTCTCATTGATTACTGCTTCTTCTTAAGTAACTCTGTGGAACTCTTCCCATTTATAAGGATTATCTGACAATTATTAATGTGGAGCATTTGACATATGCTGAATGTGTTAATGAAAATTGTCACTGACACAGCGTTTTCCCTAAGCTGTAAACTACAGGACACAGAAAAACTGATTAGTCACCATGACAGAATGAATACTTGAGAATTAGTTTTCTTTGCATATCATTTAAAAAAATCAATTAGATGAATGCATAGAGATCAATATTATTTAGTGCAGGAAAACAAAGAAAAAGAGCACAACTCTGCCAGCTAGTGCCTCCTAAATTTTTCTTTTTGGCCTCACAATTGTGGAAGAAGTCACTTAAAAAGATATAATAAAGGTCACCTTCAGCTGCAAGAATTGCCCTTTTGCTTCTTTTCAGAAGCATGATGCTATCAAATCCCATACGCAGGGAAAAGGTACATCATTGGACAACTGTGATATTTTATAAATAAAGTTTGAAAATTGCTTTTTGACAAACCGAAAAAAGATTTTATTTTTGTATTCCTCCCTTTTCTCTTACCTATAATTTATTATTTAGTATTTTTTTTTCTAGTTTTGTGGTTGCTTACAAAATGTCAAACCTAACATTTGGTATTATTTGTGAGACCTATGAATGCCACATAGTAAGGTATTGAATTTGTATTTAAAAGCCCCTGATGCAAATTGATTCCATAATTTTATAGGTTTTTGAGGATATCAAAAGAATATGTTTCACCTTTATTATGAGGCATAGCTTTATGAAACACTACACAGGAAGTAAATCTATAACTTTCCTGTGAGAAGTAACACTATAAGAAATTATACAGAAGGGATCTCACATGGTGTTTTGAGCAAAGCTTAGTCAAGTTTTGAATCATTCTCTGACAATTAGTTTTGGAGCTGATTTTGGAGTGGTATGATCTTTTGATCAAGGATACTATAAATTATTTTTAAACCACAGAAATAACCCCCAAAAAACTACATAACATAAATTCCTTTACCTTAATGCTGTTTTACTATAACAAGCTGCCAAGGTCTAATCCGGAAATAAATAAACAGGGTAAGCTCTCTTTTTTGACATCATCTCACTTTTCTGTAGGACTATCTGCTCTTTATCTATGAATATTTAATTCTTTTAAAAAAAGATCACTGTGCAATGTCACTGTCCAGGAAACCTCCCCCACCCTTATATTATCTTGTTCCATAATCTTATAGAACTATACACTTTTCTTCATGAAGCCTGGATTGATGTCTAACTCTTCACTAAGCTGAAAGCACCTTAAAGAAGGACTGAGTCTAGTTCTGTTTACCATCATCTTTTCCATTACCAAAGCAGTGTCAGTCATGTAGCAAATAACTACTGAATGGACATATTAATAAACTAATGATACAACTTTTATATCTACATGAAAGTCTCTGTGCTCAGACATCAGACTCACCTTTCAACATGAGCATAACTTGTTTCTATGTGAAGGATAGGCATGGCCCACTTTTAAATTTTTGCCTTTTTTTTTAAAAGAAACATTCTTATTTTAAATGCTATCATAATATTCAACACCTACTTTCATTGACTTATTCATAGATGTGTTCTAAGCCCAAATATTCCTTTCTTAGCAACACTTTATTTCTGACTCTTTGTGTTTACAAATCTATTATGTCTTTTCTTATATATTCATTCTCAAATGTATCCATTTCATTGTTACCAGACTTCAGTCATTTCATCATCATTTCTATGTACCTTCAATGTGACATGCATAGGTAAAATGATGTAAAAAAAAAAGATAAATATCTATTACAAATTCAGAAGAAAAATGTTAATCCAGTGATTAGATCATAATATAAGTGCAATTGTAATGGTTGTCACGTGACAACATGAAAGCAGAATAATAACATTTTGTATCAAAATGAAAAACAGGTATAAAATAACAGACTGTATTACATTTATGAAATAGATAGTGGTAAGAAAAAATTAGATGACTATTACAGGCAGAGGTGATAACATTCTGAACATACAGAGCAATATGGCATGCTTCATCCAGACTGGAGTAAAGGCTGTAGGTGGGGAAGAGTAGGCAGAAGAGATAATAGAACCAGGAAAGGGCAGCATTAGGAAATGCCCACTGGAAAGGCCTTTTGGCTGCATCAGTTTTTCTCCTCATGAAGAAAATAACTGACATTAAAAAATCATTGCTTCCTTCTTGTCTTTTATGGCTTCGATCTAATCTTATGAGCAGGTCTTACGGATTTTACGTCTTCAGCAGATTTAATATCTTCTCTTATTACCTCAGGCTCTTGGTGGTTCAGGTCACCTTCATTCCCGAAAGAGTACGACGGCCACCTACCTGTTCCTGCTGTGTTCTCTCTCAGCTCCCAGCCATCGCACCTTTTCCATACTGTCCCCTCAGAGCTGTGTGCTCAGGCACTGCCTTTCCATATTGTATCTCTAAACACTACAACTATTAGATAGAGAAGAGTGATTCTTATTAAGAAAGGGTAGATAAAGGTTGGATGGCATTTAAGACTACTGAAAATGATGGAAAGGTTGATGTGGTTTGATTCTGTTGAGTGGAAGGTATATGGAGTAAGTGTTTGAGGAGAAAAGTGAAAGACTGGAAAATCTACTGAGTGAAATAGAACTAAAAAGATGTGGAAGCATTGCTGGTCGTCACTGAAGGTATAATCATGATTCAACATTAATGGCCAGAATCATATTATGTGAGTTTCTCCAGTAATTTTAGGTGGTTGCTAGTAAGAATCACAGAAAAGATAAACATGAGGAAAAAGTCAAGAGAAGTGGCAACACAATATTCAAATGTCCATTCAATATCTGAGCAATCACTAAGAGTTTTGGATTTTATTTTATGTATTTATTTTTTAATATTTTTGTATTGAAGTAGAGTTGATTTACAATATTATATTGGTTTCAAGTGTACAGCACAGTGATTCAACAGTTATCTACATTAGATGCTCACCCCAAATAGTGTAGTTACTATCTGCCAACATAAAAAGAAGTTACATAATTATTGACTATATTCTCAATGCTGTTCTTTCATTCTCGTGACTAATTTATATTATGGTTGACATTTTGTGCCTCTTTATCCCCTTCACCTATTTCACCCACCTTTCCCAACCCATTCTGCATGGTAACCACCAGTCTTTTCTCAGTGTCTATGAGTCTATTGCTGTTTAGTTTGTTTTGTTTTGTTTTAGGTTCCACATATAAGTTAAATCATGTGGTATTTGTCTTCCTCCCTCCGGCATATTTCACTTAGCTTAATACCTTCTAGCTCCATCTATATTTTTGCAAATGACAAGTTTTCTTTCTTTTTTTATAGCTGAATAATATTCCATTGTATATATGTACCATCTCTTTTTTATCCATTCATCAACTGATGGACACTGGTTGCTTCCATATCTTGGCTATTGTAAGTAATGTGGCAATAAACATAGTGCATATATCTTTTGAATCAGAGATTTTATTTTCTTCAGGTAAAGTCCTAGAAGTGGAGTTACTGGTCATATGGTATTTCTGTTTTTAGTTTTTAAGTCACCAAAAAGCTAAGAAAAGTTAAAGCATGTAGAAGAGGACAAAATAGCTCCAGAGGAAACTGAAGAGGTAAGTGAGGGACAGATTCTCTTGATCATCGACTGAAGAGTTACATAGGGGCCAATTCATTTGAACTTCTATAGACCAAGTTAGAAAGCAATAGGAAGCCATGAATAATTTTAAAATACATGTTTAATATGGAAGCATGGTTGTTAGTGTGTAGAATGTGTGTGAGACATGATTAATTTTACACTACAAATAGTTCTAGTTGCAAGATAGAAATGATTAGAGGGGGAAGAGTGATGCAGATGTATACCTTAGAAGGCCAATGCATAAAATTAGACTAAGTGTAATTTTAATTATGAATCTTATTTTAATTATAATTTTAATTCTAAGTCTAATTTTAATAGGCTATGTCCAGTTGGCTTACACACAAATGACTTATGTTAATTTAGATTAGCTTAGTAGGACTGCTGAAGAAAGGAAAATTGTAAAGATTCTGGATTTATTTAAATGTTAAAATCAGCAGAACATGGATGTGGGGGTAAACGGTGAGAGGGGTCTGCAGAATTCAGTTTCGGGCTGCACATCTGCCTTCAGTCTCCCACTACATGCCTTCTTTCCCAGTGTCATCACAGTTGTAACTCTAAAACGCTGCTAAAGTTTGATGGCATAAACTCATTCAAAAATGTTTTCTGCACTATTTTAAAGGTTTAACTTTAGTGTTTTCTATTGCTCCCTAACATGCCTTCTTTTCCAGATACACTGAACTATTTGGCTTTTCTTTTAAGCATGATATTTTGGTTCACCTCTTGTGGCTTAGTTTATACTATTCTTTATTACCTTCATTCTTCTGCATTGCTCATATCTATCAAAGCACTAATGCCTGGTTCAAATATCAATTTTAATTGTTATATGTAACTTATTTACATAAAAGTATTATTATTGCTCCATTTCTACTCAATACATCCACGGAATTTTATAGCAGTAGTAGAACAGATTTTTGTGTAGTACAGCTTGGTGTACAACTCTGTATGTCCTTCTCTGATCTCCACCATGAATCATGAAATCTGGAACAGGGATGATTTTCATTCCCCAGTGAATAAAAATAGTGAGTTATTAATATGTGTATCTTATGTGTTTTGCTCTCTGCTATTTATGAACATGCTGTTACCAGCCCAATTTAGGGAATATAGTTTCCATTTGAAAAATAAGGATATTGAGGCTTAAAGAGGTTCAATGAATTGCCCAAGCTGAAATTGATTTGGGAAGAACTGAGATTTGATTTCATTTTTTGCTGGTTTCAAAGTCTGAGCTCTTTCAAATAGAACTTAGGGGGAAAAAAAAGCTTCAAACCAGTGTCCATTCAGTTAGAAGAAATAAGCTTCCTTCAACAAAAGGTATCAGCTTTTTATTCTTTGCACATTATTAATCTGTGAAAAGCTGCCACAGGAAGATATTCAAATATAACAAATTACTTAGAGAAATCAGGTTTAAGAAATGTTTGTAACTTTGTGTGTAATCACAATGTAATATAAACAAATAAAATAATGACAACAACAAAACTCTGCAGGGCTTTTAAAAGAAATTCTAATTCCTGTGCCCTATCCACAAGATTCAGTATTTTAAAAATAAATCTCAGCTGATCACATTAGTCATAAACAATATTTTGAGAGCCATTGTTCTGGAATCAGAAGAATCTGAAAGAAGAACCTTCTTTACTAAATTTAAACAAATAACAGAATGGGAAACAGTTGTATTATTCTGTTGCTTCTGCAATCTGACTATCATCAAAGGTGCAGAATGTCTGCACAGTTTACAAATCAGACTTCACACAAAGAATACTAAGGAAAAAAATAGGGGGCAGACATTGAAAGAATGTGTCATGCTTTATTCTACCACATTCTGACTAAAATTTGACAAACATACTTATCTATCTGGAACTTTGAAAGGATCATAGGTATTTATCTCTACAAAACTTCAATAACAGATGTGGACTGCAAACTTTGTGAGATGCCTCAGGAGACATGGACATATAAGATGTCCCCCTCCCTTACTGCTTAATAAGTAAAAATGTGGTCTTTAGAAATTTCAGTGAGTCTATTACTGATATACAATAGTTTTCAAGCTATTTAAGAATATCTCCAATGGTTAAATACAATCATTGAACAATGCAATTGTTTGAATAAACATTGCCCACCTTAGTAATGGGAGTTCTTATAATTACATGTATAAAATAGATTACATATAATTGTATCTATCAGCTTATGTGCTATGTAAATAATAGTGAAATTATTCAAGATATTTTGCACAGTAAAATTTGAAATTATTTATTTAAAAATTGCCTCTTAATCTTTGTTCTTTCCAAACCATTAATATATAAGCTCTTTCATAGGTTTTATAAAAATGTATTAGACAATGAAATGGAAAGATTAAATTTGGTGTATATCCTTTTTTTTCCTTTTTATAGAGTCATAAGATTGTTTGGTTTTCTTACATCATGTCTACTTACTGTTTATAAACTAGCATGCATGTATATTACTAGTTAATGGTAACAAAGAAGTACAGGCATTCCTTGGAGATATTGTAGATTCAGTTGTAGACCTCTGCAATAAAGCAAATATTGCAATGAAATGAGTCAACTGAATTTTTTGGTTTCAGTGCATATAAAAGTTATGCTTACACTATACTGTAGTATATTAAGAGAGCAATAGCATTATGTCTAAAAAACAATGTATATTCCTTAATTAAAATATTTTTTGGTAAAAGATGCTATCATCTGATCTTTCAGCTAGTCATAAACACTGATCACATTGTCACCATAACAAATATATTAATGAAAAAAATTGAAATATTGAGAGAATTACCACAGTGTTACATAGAGACACAAAATCAGCAAATGCTGTTGGAAAAATGTCACTGATAGACTTGCTCAATGCAGGGTTACCACAAACCTCCAATTTGTTAAAAGTGTAGACTCTGGGAAGAACAATAAAGCAAAGTGCAATAAAGCAAGGTATTGCCTGTATGTATTAAAAAATCATGCTAAATTTATATCTTTAATGCATGAATGATTAAATGTGGGTATAAAACACTTTTAATATTTATTATTTGACACATGTGCTTAAAACATTTTCCTAAAAGGCAAGGTATTTTTAATGTGTTTTAGTATCTGCAATATTTTTGTGTGAGATCCTTAGGAAAGTTTTTACAGTGAAGATAATTCAATTAAAACTGTACCTTAGATTATGACATATATGACATATATCAAAAAGGGGATGATATCCACTAGAGATTTTGGGTTCTGGGTTCATTTGTTAATTTTATTCGGGTTTTTTTTATGTCTTTGATTGTCTTTTACTGTTGTTTCAGTGCCCTTGATTGTATTGTGTTTGTCTGTATAAAAGCTTTAATAGACTCATACTTAGTAAAGCAATTAGTTAATAAGTTTCATATCAAGACGAACAGCCACCAGCTACTTGATTAATAGAAATTGGTATTAGGAGTCACCATACTAAGATGGAGCACTAGTAGGAAGATACCTTGGAAGAAAAAACAAAGAACACTAAAAGGAAAGATTGTAGTAAAGAATGTTTTGAGGGCAAAGACCCCAAACTACTGAGGGGGGAAGAAAGCGTAATGCAGAATGGGACCATTTAATGAGATATATTGACTGAGGTAATAACATAAATCTGACCAAGACAGTCTTAACATTTCCATCAGCTTGACTAGACTTTAGACAGGTTTCCTGCTGACTATTGACCTCTCACCTCCCTATTAGAAAATTAAACCTGCAATTATAAATTCTCTCTCTGCTCCCTCAAGATGTAAGTCCTCTTCCAGACTCTTCCCACCTTTATAACCCAGCAATATCTTTTTCAACGATCTGGAAGCCATGCCTTTGAAACACAATCATCAAAAAAGATGGTGTCTTATCTCCCAGGCTCTGTGGGAAGGTAGGACCTACTCCCAATAAGGCTTAATTAGAAAACACGAATGGATGCCCTAACCGCATTGACCAGCCTCTCTCCTAACATCTTCCACAACTTTCCACTAGTTCACTCCAAGACTTGAAAACTCTCCTAAATTTTACTTTAGTTGAGTTCGGTTCAATCTCTCTCCATTTTTGGAATAATCATAAATAAGTTCTTCCTTGCCTAGCTAACTTGCTGTGTGCAAATTTTCTTTGACAAATTGTACAAATATTATAAATGCTAGAACGATATTTTAAAATAAGATACATAAGGGGCATTATTTCCTTTCTTCTTTTATTTTCTTTCTTCCTATAGGTTCTTCCTCCCTGCCTCCTTTCTTTCTTGTTTAAATTTGGTATATATGTCTTAGGTCACTACCTTGCTAAAAAGATAATTAACCCAGTTATGCCAAACAATCATTTCAGAAATCAGAGGTGAGCCTTCAGAATTCTCCCTTTGATATTTCAAGTTCTAGCGCAGCTGACAAAGGCTTTTCTTGGCAAACATTCTATTTTCAAATAATGGAAGGTATGCAACATTGAATTGTCTTAATAATTACCTCTATCTTTAAAGTCATGAAAGAAGTGATATATATATATAGATAGATGATAGATAGATAGATAGATAGATGTAGATAGATAGATAGATATAAATATTTATTTAAATAATACTTTCTTTTTCTGCTATTCCATACTGTACTCTGAAATGACTTTTTAAAATTACTCCTTGTTAATTCTACATTCAAAATAACCTCACTGTCCTTAATTGCAGTTTCTCCAGATTATTTTGAAACCAACTGTTCTATTTGTTTATAGATTTTTCCTCCTAATACATTTCTTTCAATTCTTATTCTCTATGTTTCTGAGTATTTTCCTGGACTCATTGCTTTCTTAAGAACAGGCCCTACAATCCCTAGGAAATCAGCACTCCCTGAAGTTTGATTTTCATCCTGATTAGCTATACCAAGAATCAAACTGTGATTATTGCTGACTAGTGGGCCAATCCTAGTGCACCCTGGTTAGTCAAGCTCAGAAGCTATTTGTCAGCTTAGTTAAAATGCAGCAATGGATTTGCTATATAAAGTTTCTATTAAATATACATGTGATTCCTTAAAAAATAAGTATGCAAAGTAAAAGTAATTTGCATTAAAATATTTCTAAATAATTATGATAGGCAGTTATTTCCATCCCCTTAGAACTGATGAGTGGTTAATATAAACATACTGAACTTTTCTGAGTTCTTCAGGTAAAATAATTTGTTTAAAAAAATTAAAATGTGTCAGTCACACTTTCCAAATATGAAAAATAAATAAATAAAAACACTCCAAACCTACCTTAATTTTTAGTCCCTTCAGAAACCATCTCATTAAAAAATAACATTTCCTTATTATACTGATTTAAATTATATTGTCTCTTATTACCAACTTCCACTGACAACTCATTCAACCACATGATTAAATCTGTTTTAGTCTGTTCTTTTCATATAATTTGAACTTTATCTTAATGATTTTTTTCCATTTTGGCAAATTCATTCTTCTATGTCCTATTTCTTAAAGTTCCATTATATGCTATAAAAAAAATGACCTTACCATAGACAAATATTGCTGACCTTTAAACACAGTTTAATTACTCTATTTATTTTCAGGTACTTCTTTCATTATTACAAATTTTGTATTTTATTACATTAAAAATGTTCTCCAAATTTTGCTTATGCCTTAATATGAAGTAAAGCTAGTCATAGAGAATTTAAATCATTATCTAAAATGTGATTGTTGCTGATTTTAAGATATTATACCAGCTCCATTTTCAAATATTTGTGAAATATTTTGTGAGCAATAGCTGTCAGAAAATTCAATTAACCCACAGATTTAGAATACAAAAACTAGTATGTCCATAAAAAATAGAGAAAACTTAGACACTTTAGAAATTTTATTGAGATATTTACAGAAGAGAAAGATGACATCATAATGATAATAGTTACAATGATTAATCACAGTATAAGCTTCACTATGTACTAAAAACTTGTAAGTGCTTTACACTTTTCAACTCATTTAATCCTCCAAATAACTCTATAAGTTACTCTCCCCATTATACAAATATGAACACTGAAGTATGGAGAGATAATTTCATATTTATAAAGTATTAACATGAGAAATAAATCATATAAAAAAATGGTGGTGATCCTCAGAGATAAATGTTACCCTTGTTAAAAGAAAAAACTTATCAAATTCAAATTTCAATATTCTCAGTTAATTTTATTTAAATGTATGATTTCTATTAATTATAACTGGATTCAAAACCAGGATTTTTTTATACTTTCCATTTTCATTATTTGGAAAAAAATTAAAAATAAAGTTATTTAGAATGGACAGTAGATGTTTCTTTAAAAGCAGCCTGACATACCAATATAACAGGATTTATCAGCCAGCAAGAATACTGTTTAAATGTACATCCATTGCTTACTAATTCATTCAATGGCTTATGCAAGTTTCCAAAATCTTATGCAATATCAGTGTTTTCCCTGTTAAATAATGTTAATAGAAGTCTGTACATACTGTAAATTTTAAATACATAATTTTTATAAAATTACTACCATAGAGAAGTACTTTATAAAATGTTACTTATTTTTCTTCCTTCCTCCTTACCTGGAGTTAAAGCTTTCTTAGAACCAGATTTTTTTTGCATCCTTTAGTACATTCTATGCCTTAGGGGTTCCTTTTTCCTCTTATTATTTGGGGTTGCATGTCATATATTTGAATTGTTAGAGCTGATGTTACCAAAACCACTTATTTCTATGCAACAATTAATGTAAAATATATTGGTGAACCTGGATGCTTAGGCAAAACACATGCAATACCTAGCTTACTTGAGGTGTGCAAATATGACTAAATGAAACAATTTATGGCATTAGTGATGTAAAGGACAGGCTAAAATAAAATGCAGAAACGAATTTCAGTTTCAGGAATATTTGGAAAGAGGGGCTCAAATGCTGTCACTAGTTTCTTCTCTTTTTTTTATCATGTCTATGTCTACATGTGGGTAGTAAAAAATTTAATCTTGCCTTTGCTTTTGGGTTCTGGGAGGTAATCCCTAAGCCTTTGGAAGGTCATGCTTGTTAGAGTGATTTTATTTGCTTAGGAGCTTGGGTCACCTGGGCACAGCATACCTTGGAAATATTGCGGATTTGATCCCAGACCATTGCAATACAATGAATATCACAATAAAGCAAGTGAAATACATTTGTCTGGTTTCCCAGTGCATATATAGAGTTATGTTATACTATGTGGTAGTCTAGATATGCAATAGCATTATGTCTAAAAAATGAACATACCTTAATTATAAAACATCAATAAAAATTCTAGACATTACCTGACTTTTAGGTGAGTAAGAATCACTGATCAAGGCAACCATAATGAATACAGTAATAATGAAAAAGTTTAAGAATTACCAAAATGTGATACAGAGATAGGAAATAAGCAAATGCTGTTGGAAGAATATTGTCAGTGAAATCACTCAATGCAGTGTTGCCACAAACCTTCAATTTGTTAAAAACAAAATCAGTATCTGCAGAGTACAATAAAGCAAAGCACAATAAAATAAGGTATTCCTATATTTTAACAATGTAATTTGGGGATTTTTAGTTTTTAGAGTAATTTAGATGCCACTAGACAATATAATTTAGGGTGAGGGCTTTGTGTTACACGGTATATGAGATCATTCCCTTGGGTATCTACATTGTCTGTGTGATGGAGTCCCAATAAAGACTCTGGACGCAAGGCTCAGGTAAACTTCTTTGGGTGGCAATGCTCTGTGCATATATTTAGCATTAATGCCAGAAACATAACACTATCCATGACTCCACAGGATAAAACAACTGGAAGGTCCACGTTTAGAAATTTCTTGAATTCTTCCTTGTATCTCTTTTCTCTTGGTTAACTTTAACCTTATCTTTTAGCTGAAATAAATCTTAACTGTAAGTATAATGCTTTCAGTAAATACTGCAAGCCCTTCTAGGGAATGATCAAACCTAAGGATAGTCTAGGGTTCCCTCAGACTTGCAATTGGTATCAGAAGTGAGAACAGTCATTTTGGACTGTTCCCTGATTTTGCAATTTGTCGATTCTATTTATTTAACACCTTGTGGGGAACATATCCACCCAGAACACTCCAGCTTTATATTCTGTGGTAAACATGGGTTAGATAGTCAGCAAACCCTTTTCCTCTCCCTGCATCACTATTCGACATTTTTCCAGCCTCTCTTCCATCCTGATAAGAACAAGTGGCTAATTCTTACCACCTGGCATGAGCACAAGTCAGACATAACATCAAGGTTTAGACAGTTTATTAAGGTAGTATCTTCTTCAAAGTCTTTCTCAGTTGACATACAGCCATCAGCTATATGCTACCAGGGCAGTCTTAAAAATGCATAGAAAAGATTCTAGGAAGAAAGGAAGATTCCAGGAGGCTAGGAAGATTCTGTCTGCTCCATGTGGCAATATGAAAGTTGTGCCCTAAGACACAACCATTTTACAACAACGACATTGGTTTGAATGAAAAATGTGTCTTTATTTTGTCAAATAGGACTTTGGAAATTGTTTGTTAGAGTGCTGGGAAACTAATCCTATTTGTTAGAGTGGAGTTTGGGACTTCAAGTTTGTTCTAAGATGATAATGTGCTATTAAAATTTGTGTCTTGTGTGAATATTCTTTTTTATTGCTATCTAAAATATGCAAGTTATAAATTCAAGCTGTAGGTTTAAATTTATTGTCAAGGTGAATAGTATTGTATATTTGTATGTATAAGCATGAAACTTTGGTCAACTATATATTAATTGTTTCCTATTTTACCTGCATTGATTGTTTTCAATTGCATCTATGTAGAGAAGCTTAATGTAATCAAAATAAAAGCCATGATTGATTCAATCAGTCTGCTCAGTCTGTATGGGGCACTTTAGATCAAAGTAGGACTTCAAATTTAATTAAACCCAGCAGTCTTGTATCCTTTCAATTTAGTATTTACACGATGCCCTACCTGTAGGCTTGATTTTCCTCCCCTCACTATTGAATTCACTTGCTGTTTTTAGTTTGTTTAGCTACAATATTTGATCCTGGATAGAAGCCAGCCATTGCGGTATTTGTTTATGAGGTATAAAGCTTTATTAAAATAATTGCAAATATAATAGGTTTTTCAAGTTCTGTAAAATGGTGAGCAATATGTTTCATATCTTCCTAGAAGCAATCCACAAATGGAACGAAAATTGCTTAAAAAATGTTGATAGGTTTCAACTATTTATAGAGCTAACAAAATTCATCACAGTCTTCAAGCTGAATAGTTGGTATTGGCCGTCTTATATGAGCCTGACACTCTGCGGGTTGCTTTCACAAGGGCTCTTTCATTTTCGTCACCGTTCTGTGAGGTAGGTATTATTAGCTTGATTTTACCAATGAGAAAAATGAAGCCTAGAGAGATTGAGTCATTCAACTATATTTATACATTTAGTCGTTGTGTCCAGATTCAAAGTCTTGTCATTTGAAATTAAACCAAGTACCTTATTATGATTTTAGAATGAATTTAGATAAACCTACAACTATTATATTCGTGAGAGATTATTAAATCGAGTTGTATTATATGATAAAACACCGATTTCCTCTAAAAGAACCTTAATGCCACTACTTGTTGAGTGGAGGGATTACTGAATTCCTGAGTTAAGCATACATACATTGTATGAAATTTCTCTATTTCAGTAGGTTAGAAGTAAAGTCCTTTGTAATATGGATTTTGAGCAGCTTTTGAATAATACTGAACCACTTCACTCAGCACTGTAACTATATTTTAATAACATATTGAAGCAATGAATCACAGAATGACTTTTTGATTTTGGCAAATTTGATAAAGAAAAAGTCTTTGGAAAAATTACTAAAATCTATCAGGTATATAACTGCAGTTTAAAGATATCATTGATCTTTGTGCTTGAATTCTTTGCAGAAAATAAAAATAAGAAAAACGACCATGTACGATGGATTATTTTCATAATTAATGCATTCATCCATTGTCTTACTAAACAATGGAGCTACTGAAAATAAAGTTCCTGGCCCCTTTTCTTTTTAGTCTTCTCTCTCTCCTTATGTATCTACACTTTTTTCCCTTAATATTTTTCTTGTCTGTTTTCTTCAAAAGACCTAATATATTTGAATTAATTTTGTGAGAATGTCAGAACTTTTCAAGGACATTTTGTAGTTAGCTTACTTTTTCATAACTTAAACAGAAAATAATGTCTGTAATGTACTGTCTTAATAATTTAACTTAATGATAAAATTACTTAGTATAAATTGTATATTTTATTATTACGAGATGTAAAAATGGGACACTGAAACTCATTAGTTGCATTGTCTGGGAAGAAATATTACAGTATACTAAAATGTTATAAAGACAGTGCTGGGTTTAAATCCTATCTCTGATCATGGAGATAATAAATTCAAGATTACATGGCTATTCTGAGGCTTGAAAGAGATTTCTCTTTCTCTTTCTCACACACACACACACACACACACACACACACACACATACACACACAACACAGAACATGACAAAGAGCCATTTCTGGCTAAAATGTGAATTAATTGATAATGACCAGGTAGCAAGTGATGGTGAGGAGCATGCTTTAATTGATGGAAGAGTGTTCTTAATAAAGGTAACATTTTTGCTGAGGAGTAGAAGAAGATGGAGAGTTAGTGAATGTTTAAGAGAAGAGGAACATATTTTTGGGAGTGGAAAGCCAACAAATACAGAAAGTGTAATAGAATTTCAAGACAGTTTTATGTTTATTTTAGAAGTTGTGTCATGATATTAAAATAAATCCAATCATCAAAGCCACAAAGTTTTTCTTTTCCAGTATATTCAGTCCTGTGGATGCAGATAGTCAGAGTAATTGGGTAACTGGGTTTAACCACAGTGGCTGATCTTGTTTCTTCATTTGGTGAATACAGAGGAGAAAGAAATAAAAAGGAAAGGCCATTCAAGAATGTTGCAAATGAATACTTATAATTGATGTATGAAGGAAGGGAGTGATTCTGAGGAGGCAGAGGTCAGAGGATAGGCAAAGTTAAAGAGTTGTTTAGCAAAAGGCATTTGAATAAGTGAATATATATTCTAAAGAAATAAATGCCCATCCAATGCAAGTTCTATTTTGGTAATCTGCAAAAATTGTCTATACAGAAAACAAAAGTAATGAATACCTTTCAGTAATATATAAAATCATATTCATAGGATGAAAAACATATATATACACACAAACACACACACATATTTTTTTTTCTCAGATTGGTAATCAATTGCCAAATGACACTGATGCCAGATCACACTGGACTTGAATAAGGCAGGGATGCAAGGATGCTTGGGAAAGGAGAGGATGCTGTACTTGCCTGCCTGCAATTTTGTATCCTTCATAAGCTCACTACTGAAGTCAACCATTTCCTATTCAAGGGTTTGCTTATTTTCTAAAAAATGCACATAATATGTTCTGCTTCTATTTATCTGGTACTTTGAGTGCCTTAGAAAGACAAAAAAGTAATAAAATAGACATTTTTGACAATGGATATGATAAAATCTAGGAAAAATGGAAAAAAATAAAAAGAGGGGGAAAGGAAAAGGAAAATAATATGGTGAAGGCATGGATAAATTTGTAAAAGAGAAATTTTCAAATCTAGGAGAGAAAGTGGAATGCAAGAAAACCTAATGTAGGCTAGATAAATATGAAAGAAAAAAAGGAAGTCTGTGAAAGTAAGGTGACAGAGTTAGATGGACCTTTTTTTTTTTTGCTAGAGAGCAAAGGTTGTTTCTATGTGTTAGAGAATATACCAGTATGAATAATATAGTTACCTCTCTTAGAAGCAGGGCACTCTTCTGTGGCATTGCACAACCTGGAATATTGTGCAAGAGATAGTAAATACACATATACACACACACTTGCACATGCACACAATTTTATTTTAGTTTCAAAAAGTGCAGCTGCTATGACTTCACCTAATCTAGTAGTACTTGCAAAACCAGGAAAAATTTATATCCATTGCCTTTTTTAAGCTCTATTCTGATTTCAGTTGCTTGGATCATATTTTAGGTGTAAAGAGACCATGTCATTTGGGGGATAGCTGGTTTTATCTCATTTTAAAAACCAAGGTGTAACCTCAAGATGACATTTCTTTTTTTTTTTGACCCATTCCCTTTTTTTTTTTTCAAAAACATGAAAATCAAAAGAAATGCCGAAATCTCTTTCCTTTGTATTTTCCAACTTTCTTTCTTAGTACTGTTCAAAAGAGTGAACTTGGAGCTCTAAAAATGTCTAAAATGATTTGGAGAAAACTTTCCAGTTGATGTTACTTGATATATTTCAGACAAATACATTGCAGATGGAATCTTGAGCTAATTGAAAATGCCACAGGCTCAGATTTTTGTGTAATGATGTTAACTAAATGGTCCATTATCATGATTGCAGGAAATATAGTTTGGTACCAGAAATTCCCAAGTGTAGTCCACTGGTTTTCTAAAATTAAACACTCAGAAGCCAAACACTGTATGCATTGAAGATGATTTCGGTGGCTATTGAAATTCACCACTTGTTTCTTGATGTTCAGCTGTGGAGTAGGCGAATTAGTTAGTTAACCACTACATGTAATTTGAAGTGTTAGACAAAATCTCTACTAAAAATACTACTAAAAGATTTGTCATAGGAAAATTCATTCTCAACTCAACAAATACAACAATTATTCCTTAAGTTTCTACCATAAAAGAGGGACTCCTCTAAGTCCTGAGATGTGGCTCTGAGCAGAATAAATGTCTTTCTGTTGCAGACTTTACATTCACTTATATACATTGATTTAAATAAAACACCATTAGCAGAAGTGGTGCAGGAAGAACCTCTGGGCACTGCACACCCTGAAAGATTTAGCTACTCATCAAAACTCAGTATATCTTGTGAATTCCTACCAAAATCATGGTAGGATAGGAATAACGTTCAATGTATTGGCAAGAATTCCCTGCAGAAAGGGTTACAACACCTGTGCAATATTTATTATATTTGGGATCATGAACAACTAGAACTACAGAATGACCATTGATTAAATTTGCAGTTAGAATTTAAATGCAAATTTGACAGACATTTCTGTCAGACACTGAAAACTGTATATTAGAATGGTAGGTTCCCCCAAACTGAGGAGAATTGCATGAATCAGCCTAAACCAGTTTGGCCTAGACCTAGAAGATAATTAGAAGTTGAAATATTATGACAAGAATTAAAAAAGAGAAAATTTCAGAAAGATTATGTCATACTCGGTTCTTTAGTTTTTCCTCACCAATGCAATAACTGAGGAAGAGCTATGAATTAATTTTATAAGCAGAGCTATGTTCCAATTAACAATAAACAGAAAATTCCCAAGTTACCTTTCCATGAGAGTGAAGAAAAACTCATAAAATGGTAATTAACATAGGTCAAGTGATTGGTGGTTAGCTGGCACTTAAGATTGTAAGGGGTCTGCATGTTGTTTTCAAAATTGCATCCATTTGAGTTGGTTACTTCTGGAAATATGTACATAAATAAGTAAGTGTGTGCGTGTGCACACTCACATGTATACGTATCTTAAAGTTATTATTGTACCTTTCCAAAAGAGTGACAACCAGGTCGAAAATGGAGATGTCACCAAGAACAGAAGCAAGAAAATCAGCTTCATTAGCTTAAAAATGGCACTTGGAGATGACTGTGAGACAGCACACATCAGAATAAAAAAGGTTCAAATCTGAGGGCAGAGAAAGTAAGTGGCATAGAATGGCCTCTACTTCACTTTTTGAATGATTTTTCACTGTGCCAATTACATATGTATTATGAGCTATATAATGGTAAGTCATATTTTAAAAAGATGCAGTTTAAAATATTTAAATGAAAGATGCATTGGTGTAAAGATATGAATCTTGATCAGAATAATAATAATTTTTATTCAGATTAATTAAATAACTCTTAAATCATAAATCCCATACCACAATGTTTATCAAACATAAAGAAAATAATGAAAAACAAGCCATCTTCAACATTATGGTATAAAAATATATTTGTATATTTCCTTTTAATAAAATTACTTCTTATTGATGGCATGAAACCTTTGGTTATCAGTTTGATCACTGTGAAAAAGTATGTTAAATTAAATGTTAGACTTTAACATCTACAGGTATTCAATGAATTTAGTTATTTCTCTATTTTACTTATTAATTGCATGTTTTAAACCACTACATTTTCTTTGTCAGCATGATGAAAGAGTGCCTAACTGATTTATAATGTTTATTCAAAATAGAAATTATTTGGAATATTCTACCTTTCTACCCCAAATTTAAAGAAAACAAACGTCTCTTTTATTTGTCTTTTTGTCCACTATGTATCAATGTTTGTATGGGTCATTTGAGCATCGACACTGCATATGAACAGAAATAGACCAAATCATGTTTTATCCAACAATGCTTTTGTCAAAATCATTTTAGCTAAAGTAGTTGACAGATCCATGCACATATGCATGTTAAGAGTTCTTTCATGGCATATTATTATATTGTTAGCATTCATTTCTCACACACAAAAAAATATGAAAACCAAGCATGGATATCTTATTGTCAGTGAAAAATGAGTACTGTTTTAATTGGATGCTAATGCTGATAAGACTACAAATAATTTTCAGAAATGTTGAAGAGTATTGGAATTTGGCTGTTATACTTAATTTCTTTTTTTCCTGAATTATCATTTATTTATCTGCCATTTGGAAAATAGTAGCATGGTATTAGAAAAAAATCTACATCAGCTCTTTTATTTCAAACATTTGATACTTGCAGCTACTTGCATTTATAAAAGTTATATATATTTTTTAGAAATTATTTGTCCATTTTGTTGTATTGTGCATAGAATGTTTTTGTCCATTTCCCTACCTAAAAATTATTTCCTTTTTAAGATATGTTTTTCTTTGTTCTTATACTCCACATAAAAAACTGAAGGAACAAAACAGCAGCAGACTCACAGAACCCAAGAACGGACTAATAGTTCCAAAGGGAAAGGGACTGGGGAAGAAGAAGGTATAAGAGGGTAAAAGGGGCATTACGATTAGCAGACATAGGGTGGGGGGGGGGCACGGGGAGGGCTGTACAGCTCAGAGAAGACAAGTAGTGATTCTCATCTCACTACACTGATGGACAGTGACTGTAATAGGGTTGGTGGGGGGGACCTGATGAAGGGGGTAGTTTAATCATCACAATATTGTTCATATAATTGTAGGTTAATGATACTAAAATAAAATAAATTGTAAAAAAAAAAGATATGTTTTGAACTATTATTATATGGTATTTTATGCATTTTCTTCAATATTGTACTATGAAGAAAAGCTGATGTTATTTAGATTTTTTTTAACATTTTGCACATTATTGATGAGAGAGATTAATCTGTAAAAGGAGTAAGTTAGTTTCCCAGTAAGGAATGTAATAGAATGTGAATCCATGTCTGTCTCACTACAAAGTCAAAACCATTTTGGACTTCATATTCCATTTTCAATGGCATAGGTAAAATCAGAACAATGTACTCCTATTGAGAACTAAAAATAATGAAATTTTAATGTAAGAAATAAAGATATGAAGAGAGGAAGAAAAGAAGAAACAAACAAATGGTACTGGAGAACTAATGAGAAAGACAAGATTGAGGTGAGAAATCTTGGGAAAGAGAATGGGAAAGCATTCAAAGTGAAATAAAATTCTTCAGTTCCTTTTTCTTTGAGAGAATTCTCAGATTCGTTATCCATGGTAAGAAACGGAGCAGCATGCAGGATATTCAAACTGGAATTGTAGTGAAAAGGGAGAGATAATGAACAGAGTACCACATTCTGCTCTATTTTGCCTTTGAGACTTGTTCTTATTTCTAAAGAACATCTGGCAGAAGGCAAAGAATGAAAGCTGAAAACCTCAGAAATGCAGAGATGTTTGGAAAGTTCTGTGTTGCTGGTGAGACAAGTATGGGAATTGTGTATTAACTTATAAATTGCTATAAACTCTGAATCATTCAACAAACGTGTCAAGCACTATGAATGTGAAGAATAAATAATTTCAGCTTTGGAGAATGTGTTGGGTAGGTAATTCAAAGGTTTTCTGGTAAATGAGTAGGTATTTGAACCATTTTTAAATGCCTCCATATTTGCCCCTATGCAATTAGATATTCTCTTAAGTGATCCTAAAGTATTTTTCTCATACTTCTATTACATCACCTGTATTAGTACATTTTAATCATGTTTTACACTTCTGACACTCCTCTTCCATAAAATTCTACTAACCTGTGTCATGTAGAGGTAGAGATCTCACTTCATTTGTTTATTTCAATGATGTAAAACAACTTACGTAACCAATATGCTCACTGAATAAATAAAGAAGATATTTGTGAGTCCTCCAATAGCCAAAGGACTTCCCAGAAGTAGGAGACGTATGTATTATTTCATGCTGCTCAGGTAGATGGTACTCAAAAGGTAGGGGAAATTTCAAGGAAAGAAAACATCAAGACAAAAGAAGCCCAGGTATAAGGCATATGGGAAATCACAAAGAGAATTCAACAGATCTGCGCAAAATTTCAGTTTCCAATAGGGCTGTAGCACACAGTATGTTTCGAAAAAAAAATGACGCTGGGAGATTTTCAAGTTACCTGACTGCAAGCCAAGAAACGTTGACTTTTTCTTGAAAGCTTTCTTAGAATTCCTAATGCCACTAAAATGTTTGAGGAAAACAGAAATGGGACAAAGTAGCTTTTAATAAACTGGTCAGGCAGTGCTGTAAATTGGTCTTGCCTGTAATCTGGGAGGTCAGAGACTCTTTTAAGTTTTCTTAGTTCTAAAATGTGACACCCTAGTAAATAATGTACTCAGCATTAAGCTCTAAGCAAACTATTTGTATTCTTATAATTAAATGTTTTTCTATTGATAATCCAGTGACTAATACATGTATTCCTTTAAAAAGATTTATCTATTCAATAATATTTGACTTACTTCCTGGCAGATTCAGAAAATTTTCATGTCACAAAATAATTGCAATGCTCTAGAAAATAGCATCACTGTTATTTTGTAACTGGCACTAATATAGATGTAATTATTGCCGATTTTTTGTCAATATATGTATTATGTGCTCAATGTTAGTGATACCTGTCAGTTACAAAAACAATCCATCACTGACATTTCAGAAAACAGGGTGGTCCAACATGCCCTGCCTCTCTAACTGAAAAATAAATGCATCATTCACTCTAAAGTTTCTGTTTTAAACAGAATCTTCAAGTTACATTAAAAATATTTTAAGACTATTTGAAAAGTTAGGGCAAAAATAGTTTTTTATCCAATAGTGTTTCTCAGTATTGTCTTTGAAAAATCTGCATCTATGTTTAGTCAGTTTGCTGGAAAAACAAGTATATGTGTGTGTGTGTGTATATATATATGTATATATATATATATATATATGTATGTATATGTATATATAGTTTCTGCATTTTTTAAATTAAAGTGCTATTTTTCTAACAATCTGATCATGCACATAAATTTCGAACTGCTTTTATGGTGCTTTGCCATTATATTTTGTTGTTGCTTGCTAATTACTTTTCTTGCTGAATTTCATTTGCAGTTTGAATAAATAAACTGTTACTTTTTGCCTGTGGGTTACTACAGGAATAGTCAATATGCAGCTGTAATAAAATCATAAATTTCTTTGAACAGGCAATTTCCAACTTATACATCCACAGAGGGTTTTTAAATCTCTACTGTTAGAGAAACAACTTAACGAAACCTGAAAAGTTTTCTGCTAATTTAGAAAGCTTGGATTCAATGAGGATGGAATCAAATGATTGGCCATTATATTTGACATTGCAAAGAATAATTTCACTGACAATAAAAGTGAACCCTTTTTCCATATTTATTTGATATATATGCTTCTCAGTTTTAGTGAGTGGGAGAATTGGTTTTGGTAGGGATCATTTAACTCCACGTTATTGGTGTGTCATCCAATTTAAAGATTTGAGAAACACAGCTAATTTTAGTAATTGATATTCAAATTCAGACGTCATTTGTTTTCATTTTTTCTATTTTTGTTCCAATGCAACAGTAAACCAGGAAAGCATATCCACCATTCCCAATAATTCCAGCCTTTGTTGTTTCTTTAATTAAAATCCTAATCAATTTTAAAACTCATCTATATTTCTAATCGAATTTACCTAGTGTTGAGATAAAAAATAATAAATGTATAAAACCTTATTTACAATGTGATAAAATATATGCAGTACTACATTAATATTAAAATTTAGAATTCTTTAGGGAGAACACATTCTTATTTGTACTTATGAGTATTTAGAGATCTTTCTCTTTCAAATATTCAACTTCACAAAGGGATACATATAACACAAGTATACTTTTGCATAATAATTGTGGAGTATTCAGAAACATAGTAAAATATATTTATAATTAATTGTTTACGAAAAAATTAGGATCTAAGCTTCTTAAATGAAATTTGGTTTTTGAGACTACAGGCACATTTACTGTAATTATGTTCATATTTATTCTTAAATATTCTGGTAATAACTGCTTTCTTCAAATATAAAGGCAAATTCCAGATAAACAACTCTGAAATGATGCTTAAAAACTAACTTTTATTCTGTGAATCTCCTAAGAGTTAGATAAAGGAAACTTATTAGCTTTTAAAGCAAATGGGTGATTTCTCCTCCTTTGGTAAATTCTCTATTAAGTGGAACATAGAGGTGATGATGTCCTAGACATTCTCCTTTATTCAACAATTTGGAAATATTTCATCAGCCTCTGCTAAGACTCCCCACTGTTTCTGGTTTTTAATAACATTAAAAGTGCACATAAGTTCAGCAATTTCCATTTACATGGGAGGAAAGAAGTAAGAGGGCTTCCAGAGCCTATCAGTACAGGAAGGTGTTTATGGAGAAGGGTCATATTCCTGGGGTCATTGTTCTAAAAACTTTTGGATAATTAGGATAAATTTGCATAAACATCAGAAATTTGGAATGCTCATCTGAAATGAGCTATTTGATATCATTTGCAAAATTTTACTCTAATGAGAATCAAGGGGTTCTAGTAATGATATAGTATTTTATTGCTGATAATGAAGAGCAAGGAAGAGTTGACCAAAAGCAGAAAACTCAATATACATAAAATAACTAAAGAAAAATAGAGGGGTTATTAGACATAAGATGGGAAGTAGACATAAAATTAGAAGACATGAAAGAAAAGGAAATCGTTGCAGAGAAGTGTATCCTGAGAGATAAATATGTCTGAAACAAAAGAAAAATAAAACACATATATCAAATTTAAATTAACTCAGGAGTGATTCTTCATGAATTGGTAATTAATAGGAATTATAGAATAATTTGTAAATATTTCATAAATTTCAAATATGTGAAATATCTGACAGGCAACATGAATTTCCAGGTAGAACCCCAATAATTGGTTTAACAATTTTCTTATACCTTGTACATAGATATTTGGATTATAAACAATTAGTAAGCTAAAAATTTTTGAAAGTATCATTCTTCAAAATAAATTAAAGTTGTTTTCTGCAAATCTCAAGCTAGGATCAATTAACTGAAATTCTGATTTATTAGACATGAAAGGAAGGGTACTATATATTGTAAAAACATATGTATAAAAATATATTGTATGAAATCTTTTAATGTAATATAGCAGAAAATAAAACAAACAGGAAGGCATCATATCTTGGATATGTCAACTTGTGAGAAATAATGTTTTAAATTTATTTTTCAAAAAATTAAAATTGATAAAATTTTTTGTTGATTTTAATAGTCTTAAGAAGAGTCAAGAGAAAAGTGGGGCAATTAACTAACTTTATTCTGCTATAACAAATAATTTCATTAGTATCCAACACTTCATCAGACTTGAAAAAAAAATCAAAAGGCTTGCTTATTGACCATAGGCTCAGGCGATGTCATCATATACCAGGGATAACACTGTTTCTTTAAATAGTATAAGAAGTTGTTTAGAGATGTAGATAGAATAATAGCTTCCTAAAAATGTTAATATCCTAACCCCCCAGAATCTGTGAATATGTTAGGTTATGGGGCAAGGAGGAATTAAGGTTGCAGATGGAATTAAAGTTGCTAATCATTAGACCTTAATTTAAGGAAATTAATATGCTTTATCCAGATGAGATCAAATTAAGTCCAGGATTCTTAAAAGTGGAAAAGGAAGACAGAGCAGAGAATCAGAGGGAGATGTGAATACAGATGGCTAGAGAAGTGCAACATTGCCGGCTTTCAAGATAGAGGAAGGAGGCCACAAACTACATGTGCAAGGCTCCCAGATGATAGAAAAGCAAGAAAATTAATTTTATCTGGCATCCAGGAACACAACTCTGCTAACACCTGGATTTTAGCCCAACAAGACCTATGTCAATTCTTTAACTTACACACCTCAAAGATTCCATATTTCCTTGTTGTTTTAAGTCAACAAGTATGTGATAATTTGTTGTGACAAGAATATAAAACTAATACTAGAGATGATAGATTTTTTTAAATGTTATTGCCTGCTACACTGTATTTATTTTATTGCTTATGACAGCAAAATATTTTTATTTTCATTTTGGAATTCAGTACACACATACACAAACATGGTGCTTAAAACATAAATGCATAATTTAGTAACTGATTATGAAGTTAGTGTTAAAATTACTCAGATCAAGAAAGGAGCCCCCAAAGCCCATCTTTTGTTCCTTTTCAATCACATCTCTCTACTTCCTTTTCACAGAATAGGACAATCATTCTTAGACTTTTGTTAGATTTTGACCTGCTTTGCAAATTCATATAATAATACAATATGGATTTTTTTCCTGTGTCTGGATTGGCTTTAAACACTCAATATATATTACAATATATTTTTACTTTGTGTTGTATTCTTGTTTAACATAATTCCATTATTTATCAACACAACTGTCGAAAGACAACAAGTTAATTCCAATTTGGTTATAACAATCTTCTGTGACCATATTTTAAACATGTGTCATAGTGTATATGAGTTGTGGTGGGATATTTAGTCAGAAAGTTAAATTATCCTAGGTGGAAAAGGCTCATATAAAAAGCATAACAATGGTTCCCTACAACCCACTGCCTGATTTGAATATTTTTGTTTTTTCTTTTTAATTTTCAAGTGTTCGTCTATTATTTACCTATATGTGGTTTCATTTGAATTGACATGGCTTCAGTATCATAGAATTTTTGAGTTTGTGGCTTAGTGGTGATACTTTTTATCAAAATATTTTCATCCAGTATTTTTTACAATAGACATACTGTTTTTTCTTCTTGTGGAATACCATTACACATATAGCAAAACTTAGGTTCATTCTTCATAAACCTTCTGAACTATTTTCTTACTTATTTTTTTGTTGTCTTTTCCAAGATCCAGTTTTTATACTTTCTATTAAGCTATTCACTAATGCAATAGTCCTCTCTTTGCTGTGTTTGATCTGTTATTGCACACACACACACACATATATATATTGTCTTGCTTTTCATTTCTTAGTTCTAGAATTTTTATTTGTCCTGTTATAGATAGTTCTTTTATGAAATTTTCTAACTTGTTTTCTTTGGGAGACAATGTTAATTATGATTTTTTTAACAGACTATGTCTATAATTTCAACATCTAGATGACTTACAGCTCAGTTTCTATTTTCTGTATTGTCTTTTGGTTTTTAGTCATTTGACCCTATTTCATGGTATGATTTTTACTTTTTTATTGCATGTCAGGCATTGCTTATGACCATAAAGATGGTGGACAATATTAACAGCCTCCAGAAATGATTTAATTTTCTACTTAACAGCAAAATAATATTAGGTCACTTAGACCCAATCAGAAATTTAGATAAATCAAGACTGAACTTTGTATTGTCTTCATTTTTCTCTAATAATCTCTCAAACCAAACGAATTTTCTATAGATTTTTTTAAATTTGAACTTTAGCCTACTAATTCATCATGATCTCTCAACTTTTTTACATATTTAAGGATTTAAAAGAATATTTTATTTTACACATTTTTATTTCTTTACAGTGGTAGTGCATATCCTGATAATTTTACTCTCTCCTCAGAATATGCATTATTGAATTATATTTTCCATGCTTCCCTCTCTGTCCATCACTCTCTCTAATATACACATACTATCACATACATACATATATATTAACACATTATAATTAAATCATGTAGGATTGCTCCATTTATTTAAAAAATATATTATTTTATACAGCACAAACTTAAAATTCATGTTTTGTGAATTGTGTAAATGATGATTCTTTTCAAAAGGGTTTTATAATAATTTCTTCTATTACAGTTTTGAATTCTATGGTGTGATATATTTGAAATGATAAAGAAAAGATGTTGCTCTAATAAAACTTGGGAAGTTCCCCTACTCAGTATTAAATATAAGAGATCTTGAAAAGTGGATATCTTTATTTAACCATCTATTTGTTAAGCAAGTGTTGAAGTGCTACTATACATTAGACACAATTACAGGTTCTATTTTAACTCCTTGCCTAATAAAGAGATATAAACCTTGCCTTTAAAAAATATGCTGCCCTATGTTTATTGCAGCACTATTTACAATAGCCAAGAAATGGAAGCAACCTAAGTGTCCATCAGCAGATGAATGGATAAAGAAGATGTGGTACATATACACAATGGAATACTATTCAGCCATAAGAAAGAAACAAATCCTACCATTTGCAAGAACATGTATAGAGCTAGAGGATATTATGCTCAGTGAAACAAGCCAGGCAGAGAGAGACAAATACCAAATGATTTCCCTCATTTGTGGAGTATAACAACCAAGCAAAACTGAAGGAATAAAATAGCAGCAGACTCACAGACTCCATGCAAGAAGGGACTAGCAGTTACCTAAGGGGAGGGGTGGGGGGGCAGCGGGGAGGGAAGGGGAAGGGGACTGTGGGATATCATGATTAGTTCACATGGTGTGTGTGGGGTCACGGGGAAGACAGTGTAGCACAGAGAAGACAAGTAGTGACTCTGTGGCATCTTACTAGACTGATGGACAATGACTACAATAGGATATGGCGGGGGACTCGATAATAAGGGTGAATGTACTAACCACATTGTGTTTCTTGTGAAACCTTCATAAGAGTATATATCAATGATACCTTAAGAATAAAAAAAATGCTGCTTAAGTATGAAATTTATAGTACCTGTATTCTGCTAGTTTGTGACATAATTGGATATTTATTGGTATTACAATTTTTCTTTTTAGAGTTAGAAAAAATAAAACTTTTAGAACTGGCTGCTCATATTGGGTTGACTGGTGAAATCCCAATTCACCTTGGAGACCACTTATTCCAATATTTCAAAAGGCTTTTTAATGTTCAGGTCCTCAAAGTATTATAACTGTTAAGTAAGAAAGAAAACATCTCCAGGTGACTCTGCATGTATTAACTGGAAGTTAACAAGGAATTAATTTAATTTTGTCTAATATTTATATAAATTGAAGTTCACTTGAACTTGAAAACAAAGCAGCGAGCATAAACTATGCTGTATTTCAAGATGTAGAGAAGCATCATTGTAAAGATTACAAATGCTAAATACTCAAGTATATCTAAATAATTACACAGAAAATTTCTCTTAATCTGCTACTCCAATGTTTGATATTCTTTAGAGGTTAGTTTCCTAAGCCCTGTTCATTATTATAACTCACAGAGGCAGTATATAAGAACTGTGAATAGCAGTATTGCATAAAATGCCTATAATCTATAATTGTTAATAGGCCTCCAGTGACTACCAGCTCAAGACTTAAGAATTGGATAGCTCATCAAGAATAATTCACAACTGGTTGATGTTCTGCTGATGTAATAACATGACCTTGATCTCTGCACCAGATCATGATTGCAAAATAGTTCATTTCATTCAGTTAGACTACATTAGTGATGATGTGTGACATCTCTTATCAAGACTTTAGGAAGTTATTTAGGAAAATTTCTTATCATATCCTTAACCCCTCTGCTACCTAAAGTAAAGGGATATTTGTAAGGTCAGTTTTTGCTGTGTCTAGAAGGAGATTTATAATCATTGTTCTGTGCTGCCTGCATAATATATAAGTCTTGGGAGTATTCTAGCTATTTACTTTCATTTTTGCTATAACTATAATATTAGAAAATATAGAATTAATGTGCACTTGGTCTGCCTGGAGATCTCAGGTCAGGGTCACCCATGGCCTTAGAATTCAACCACAGTGGGCTTTGATTGATGGTAGAACTTATAATTTTTAATATTTGAAAGTAGTTTTCCTAAAATGATTAACTTATTACAATTCAACAGGCAGAAATCCTGAATTAATTCCCATACTTTTGGACTAGTTCTCTCTCAGATTTTGGTGCAGTATTTTGTTCCCTTAAATACTGACATGTATTCTAAAAAGAGTACATGCCTGTCCCCGTTTTTCATGAAATATGATGTCCTAGAATATGAAACTAAAGAAAACAGATCACTATAAGACAATTAGTAATTATGGGTATTTTAAATGATTGTGGCAGACTAATTGTATAGTATTTGTGGGTCTGGAAATGATTGTATCCTGAAGCTGATTAATTTTGTTTGTGACTGTGTGTGAATGTGAAACCTGACTAGATGTTCTTTCTCTTTTTATTAAGAAGTTGACTTCTTAGTATTTAGGCATAGTTTTGCATTAGGTAGCATTATGCAATGCATTTTACAAAGAATGCAAACTATATCTGCCATATCACATCATATCATTCATTTAATGTCTTTTCTCTTTCTTTTTGAGGACCTCAGAAACAATGGACTGTGATAGCACCTCAGCCCAAAGAAGATACACATCATTCTGATTTGCTCATTTATTTATTATTCCTCTTTATTCCAATTTTTCATTCCAGTTCTCCTCCTGTACCATAGGCAATGCTTCTAACATGTTTAATGTTATATTCAATTTATGTAAATGTTCTTTGGTTACATATATCATTGTTATTTTCTCAATTTTATAAATATATATATTTATTGAAGTATAGTTGGTATACAATATTATATTGGTTTGAAGTTACAACACATTGATTCAACAGCATTATTAAATGCTCACCCCAACTAGTGTAGCTACTATCTGTCAACATAGAATGATGTTACAGAACTATTGGCTATATTCTCTATGTTACACTTTCATCCTCATGACTAATTTATATTATGATTGAGATTATGTGCCTCTTTAACCCCTTCATCTATTTCACTTGCCCACCCCAACCCCTCTCCCATGGTAAATACCAGTCACTTCTCAGTATCTGTAAGTCTACTGCTATTTTGTTCATTTTGTTTTGTTTTCAGATTCCACTTATAAATGAAATCGTATGGCATTTGTCTTTCTCTACTTGGCTTATTTCACTTAGCATATAACACCCTCTATGTCCATCCATGTTGTTGCAAAGGGCAACAATTTTTATGGCTGAATAATATTCCATGGTGTATATGTACTACATCTTCTTTATATATTCATCTATTAATGAACACTTTTTTTTGCTTCCATATCTTGGCTATTGTAAATAATGTGGCAACAAACATAGGGGTGCATATATCTTTTCGAATCAGGGACTTTGTTTTCTTTGGGTAAAGTCCTAGAGGTGGAGTCACTGGGTTTTATAGTATTTCTATTTTTAATTTTTTGAGGAACCTCCATCCTACTTTCCACAGTGGCTGCACCAATTTACATTCCCATGAACAGTGTAAGACAGTTCCCTTTTCTCCATATCCTCATCAACACTTGTTATTTCTTATTTGTTGGGTACTGGTCATTCTGACTGGTATGAGGTGATGTCTCCTTATAGTTTTGGTTTGCATGTCCCTGATGATTAGTGATGTGGACCATCTTTTCATGTGCCTTTTGGCCATCTGTAATATTTGTTTGGACAAGTGTCTTCAATAGTATATTTTCAAGTCGCATCTGCTTTTCCATGTGTACAGTTGCTGTGTGGTTGCTTTTATTGTTTATGGTACTCCATGGTATTTATCCAGTATATATTACCTATTCAGTCATTAAGCAATAGACATCCAATTTGTCTACAAATTCCTATTACCAGAAATAACACTAAAATAAACATCCTCACTCATGCCCATCTCATGCATGCAAATTCTTTGATCAGATAACTTTTTGGTACCTACTTTGGCTGTCACTCCACAGTGAAAGTCCACCATCCAGAATGGTTGCACCATGAAAACTTACCTATATCCTAGGTAAATAATTGCATTATACAGCTTTCTAATTTAATACTTCTGATTGCTACAGAGTAATATTTGATATTGTATTATTTTTTAATTTCTCTGATAACAAATGCGATTGAAGCTTACTTTAATAGGCTTACTCGAATTTGAGTTGTTCTCTGGTTACTATCTCATCACATCCTTTACCTAATTTTCTATTGGACTATCTGCTTTTTGGTGGGTTCTTTTTTTGGCTGATTTATGTGTCTCTATTATATTCTACTATATTTATCATCTTTGCCCAAGATGTTCTTCACTGAACAGAAATCTTTAATTTTTATGTTACCAAATTTTTAAACATTTGTTTCATCCCTTGTATTTTTCTTACTTTGTTTACAAGACCTTCCTTTTCTGAGGTCCATTCCATTTGTGATCACCCAAACAAGGTCACAAAGAAATCAAAATAGTTTTTATTATTATACTTGAATCCCTATATTGGTCTGTTTGTTGATGGTGTTGTGTTTTCTTCAGTAGAATATATGTACTTTTGAGGTCAAGGACTATGTTAATCGTATTTGTATGCCAATTGTCTAGCAGAGTCCCTGACATACAGTTCTCAATAAACAGTTATTAAAATTGTGCATTTGGGGCCATGGCACTAAAACAAGGACAGATGTCTAAAGTGCATATGAGATAGTTAGTAGTGACATGGGAAGACAGAGTCTGTGTAAAACCCTGACCTCAGCACAGCCTCCAATCAGTTTCACAGAGTTAGTTCATCAACATTTACTTTCCTGATAATTTACCCAAAGTTAACTTGTTTCCTCCCACCATCTCCTATTGTACCTTCCCACTCCCTGATGCAAGGAACAGCTTCTGCTCTGAGCAGTAAAATGATATTCTAAGGTGATTTTCTACCTACATGTTTCTTTGTAGTACATAATTGAAATTAATTTTAAAGGGACAATTTTTTGTTTTCTTTCTTAAGCATCATTGCACATTTTCTCAGATCATTTCTTCCATAATGTATTTCATGAGAAACAGATTGAATATTCAGATTTTGGATAACAAGATTCTTGGGTCCAAATTTCAAATCCAGTATAAACTGGAAATAAAACATTAGACAGTTTCCTTAAGTGTTCTTGCCTTCAATTTTTTCCTTTCTTAAATCAGGGAATCTATGCAAAACCCTGGGAATATGATGAGAACTTAGCATTAGTTACAGCCATCAGGATTAAATTGGTGCAATTAAAAGAAACATTGCAATATGAAATCTTGATAGACCTTATGCCAACTTTACTCCTCTAACAGGTTCTTCTAATAGACATGAATTATATGTGTGACAGACAAAGTTCATTAAAAACTGAAAACTTAACAGTTGTAAAACCGTTAATTGACCAAAAAGTCATTTGGCTCATGTAATGCCACTGGGTAGCATAAATCTTCACTGTTTGCCTCATACATTACATATATTTCCTCAAAAGTTTCAGTATGAAGTGCATTTGAAATATTCTTCTTTTTAAATACTTAGACATTGAGATTGCAGAGATTAATCTTATGACATAGTGTGATTATAAGATTTCTAGAAAGAGATGTTACATGAACTATTTTTTTGTTAACATTTGTGTCCTCTCGAGTAGCAGACTTATTGTTAATCTTCAACCACAAGCAATATGTTTTAGAGACCACACTTTTTCCAGACATTGCCTCACTCTATTTTTATTCAAAATGGGAAGATAAAGAGAGTGACTGTTTTGTTTGATTTTAATTACTGATAATTTTAAAAAGGAATTTAAAATGACAATTTCTAATAACAAAATGTTATATCAAAAATATAATTCCTCAGTTGTCTACTGTATCTTATGCATTAATACCTTTTCCATCTCAAATGAACCCTTACCATCAGCATGGAAGTATTCCATATTTCTCATATAATGACGTCACTTTCCCTCCTGCTTCTGTCTCAGTTCTCTGTTTTTCTGTATAATGAAAGGTCTTGAAAGGGTTGTCTATACTCTAATTTCAGTGTCTCTAGTTTCTTTCATTCTTTCACAAGGTCTTTTTAGTCATCTCTACTATTCCATCAATATTGCACTTGTCAAGGTCACCAATAATATCCTGGCTGATAAATGTTACACTTGTCAGCAACATTGCTCATAGAAGTTCACTCCTTCCTCTGGAAACATCTTTCTTTACATGGTCTTGAATGTCAGTTCTTTTGGTTCCCCTTCTACTTTAGAAGTTCTTTCTTGTTCTTTTGTTACTCCTTATCAACCCTTTCTCTTTTTTACACACAAGTCCTCTGTAATTTCATCCAGTCCTAAAAATCTAAATATCATATATAACCTGATTTTATATGTCCAGCATAGCACATAATATATACACTTCCTTACTTGATTTCTCCATCTGAATACCTAGAGAGTATCTTGAAACTAACCCATCTAAGGCCAAGTTCGTGTCTTTCTCTTCCAACCTCCCCCACGTACAGTCCTCCCTATCTCTATAAATAGCAGCTCCAGCTCCACTCTTCCTATTGCTCAGGACAAAATCTTCAGATTATTCCGAGATTTACCGGGATTATGAGGGGCCTATTGGTACATAACTATGGGGGAGCTATCAATTATAACAAAATTAGTGATTGGGGTACAGTTTAATTCCATCCCTTGTTGGTTTTTTCAATCTATATTTTTCCTCAATCAGTAAAGTCTGAGGTGCGTGTGTGTGTGTGTACGCATTTGTGTTTGCGTGATCCTAAAATGTATGGAGCCTACCTTGAATGAACTAAACACCAAACCCAAACAGACATCTTTGAAGGGCCTTGCAGTGTCAATCTAAAGATCTGTAGTCCATGAATCCAGAAAATAGCATTTAACAGAGAAAATGATGGCTAATGACAAAACAGAGGATTATTGGCAGGAACATGCAACTCAGAGGAGCAACTGTCAACAGGTAGACTAAAGGGAAAATGATGGGTAGGGTTATATATGCAAGACCTTCCTAAAGCATTCTAAGAAGATGCTATTAACACTGTTAGCAATACAGCCATTATTCTAAACCATTCATTCAGTGAGTCAATCATTCAACAAATATTCATCAACAAATATTATGTACCAGTTATTGTGCTAATTTCTAAGTCCCTGTCCTTATTAATTTTATATATTAATTGATTTTTTAATAGAAACACGCTGCCACTGTGGTGCCAAGTAATGGAAATGTGAAACACTATAGTGTAAATAGCACTAATAAAATAAATATCTTAAGTAATGTGTTTATTATATTTATTAAATAAAACAATTATCAAAGGGCAAGGTTTACCTATAAAGGAAAATTTATTAATGAATGGAATTGACAAGTCATTAAAACAAAAAAACAGTGAAGTTATTGAATATTTTAAGGCTCATAATTTTAAGTTAGTTGAACATAGCATTTTAAATATTTAAGTTCAACAATACATTGCTTTTACTAGAAAGAATAAATATGATATATTTAAAATATTTTAATTCTGCCAAGTTTCACAAATTATAGTCAAATGAATAGGCCTCCCAAAGTAAAGGAACTTGTCCTAATTATTTTGTAAAGTAGCCATCACTATAGCATGGTGTTAATTTTTGAAATATTTTCTACTAATTTATTCATTGTATTGATAATATGGGCTTTAATTAGGAAAAATCAAAGGTTATAAAATACACACATGCCTACAAATCTCTTTGGATGTTGGTAAGATAGGTTTTTTCATGTCTGGAAGAACAGAAAATTATTCAGAGCCATATGTTTAATGTATTATTTTCATGTAAAATGCCTAGTAGTTCGTTTACATTTCATTTGTAAATAGGTTTTCGCTGGGAGACTTTAATATGATAGGTATAAAAATGAAGAATGAAATGCACCTCATTACTTGAAAATCTTCCTTTTTTTTGACTTACCTCACTGTTGAATATATATATAAAATTATATCCTTTCTTCTGCTTATCTCCCTTTCTGTTTTGTTGTAGAACTACTGAGCAGGAACCCTGTCAATGTCTGATTTATTGCACATCTGAAATCTTGTTGATGCTCAGTGAGGCAGTGACTAATCGGTTCCCTCAAAAGTAGTTACACACATTTAGATGTGTTAAGTTTTCCTCCTCTAGAGCAGTGCTGTGCTAAGTGTAGTCCGGGGCCTGGGTCTGGGCAGCAAAATGCTGCTACTGATAACGCAGATACAAGATAAGTACAGTAACTGAGAATAAGAATTTAAACCCTTTCCATTTACAGGTATTTACCATTGTCATGACATCTGAGTGCATGACCAGTCAAACTGACTTTACAACGGGGCATACATAGGTCAAAGTATTATTTAACTCTTATTTTGAGTCACACCTGGTAATTGGTTATATAGCACTTTTTCAGCCGTCAACCAAAGTGAAAAGAAATTTGAGAAAATAAGCCATTATTGGGTTTATTATTACCAAAATGTGTATACAATTAGGAACTGAGATGTTAAGGGAAGACCAGCAAGGCTGTTTGGAAATGTTAGATGAATCCACAGCAATAAAGGTGGCTTGAGTCCCATTTTCTGGTGATGTCCATAATGTGATGCATTCAGAAACTAGCTAGCGATATGAAACAACATATAAGAAAACAAAACTCTCAAAGTACTCTTCTTTGCAATTCCTTTAGTAAATTTGCAATTTGAACATAATGGTGATATAGAGAAAGAATTGTATTTTTAGCTTCATTGTCAACAAGTTCAATGGATTATGGCACATTATGAAGGATTACTAGGTCAATATATGCAATTTGGAGTGTAAGTTTTGTATAAAGCATGTTCTGATGGTATGCCTTCAATGATGGCAATAAGTGCTGGAATGATTACCCAGGTCAAAGTTTTGTACCAGTAAATGAACTGAACACACCACTTCCTTCATGGAAAAGTTTTGCTATGGAAAAAAGTCAGTTAAACCAAACTATATGTTTTGTGACATAGTAAAAATAGTAATTCTGTAAAAGTCAAAGCTTTAAATTTGAGATTATTTTCTGTATTGTGTAACAATAAAGAAGGTGATAATGCACAACCATTAAATCCTGAGTACAACTGTGGAGATGAAACATTCCGGGAAAGTGATTGCACTACAGAACAAGACTTTGGTATTTTTAAAGAAAATAAACCAACTCAATCTCAACTTCTCAAACATGAGACCTGAACAGTTGGGCTTGCTTATTTTTCTGATATTTTTGATACTTTTAATATTCATGATACACCAAGGAAAAAAAATGTGACTTGCTTTTCAATGACAGATAAGTTTGAAGGTAAAAAAACAAGAACTTCTTAAAGAAAAAAATACTATAGCTAGCTTGGATAAGTTTAGCTGCTAAAAAGTGAGCTCTTTTGCTGCCTTAAATATTTAAATATTGATTGTTCAAACTATGAGTATAGGTGTTTAATATGGAAACTGAATTCACTCATATTAATTGATGTGTTTAGATACAATGCAAAAAAGTTATGAGCGCAAGAGTGATTATCTACATTAATTGATTACCAACACAGTTATAACAATTATCATACAATTATGTATAATTGTAGGTACATATACAATTAGTATAATTCTTTTATTTTCTTCATGTTAGATTTATTTGATTACATTTATTTAAATGTAATTTCATTTCCAATTACTCTAATAATAATATTAGGTTTGTAGTTTTTCATAAATATACTTGTTTGAACAGTTTTAGATTTACAGAAAAATTGCATAGGTTCTACAGAGTTCCCATATACCTTGTCCCAATTTCTCCTATCATTAATATCATGCACTGATATATTTATTACAACCAATGAACCAATACTGACATACTGTTATTAACTAAAACCCATAATTGATTCAGATTTCCTTTTTTTAAACATTTTGTCCTTTTAATTACTCCACTTTTAATCATTGAGGTCTCTTTCAGTTGGCCCCTATATTCCTTTGACATAATGATTGTGGGATCCCTCATTTATTTATTTTGTTTGTTTGTTTTAAGATTTTCCAGAGGAGTTTTAGGTTTATAACAAAATTAAGAAGGTAGAGATTTTTCCCATGTATATTTGCTCCTACGTATGCATAGCTTTCCCCATTATCAACATCAGTCACCAAAACTTCACAGATTTTACCAAGCATGTGCCTACATTGATACATCATAGTCACCCAAACTCCATAGTTTACATTATTAGGGTCCATGCTTCATGGTATACATTGATGAGTTTGGACAAGTGTACAATGACATTTATCATTATATCACGCAGAGTATTTTCCTGTCCTAAAAATCCTCTATGCTCTGCCTATTTATCTCCCACCCCCACTAGGCAACCTGTGGTCTTTTCACTGTCTCCATAGTTTTGCCTCTTCCAGAATGTTATGCAATTGGAGTCATACAATATGTAATCCTTTTCACATTGGCTTCTTTCACTTATTAATATACATTTCAGTTTGCTGAAATGGCTTAATAGTTAATTTCTTTTTAGCACTGAATAGTATTCCACTCTTTGTATGTACTTCAGTTTATTTATCCCTTCAACAAGAGGAAGGACATCTTGGTTGCTTCCAAGTTTGGCAATTATGAATGAAGCTGCTTAAAATCTGTGTGCAGGTTTTTGTGTGGACATAAGTTTTCAGCTCCTTTGGTCAAATACCAAGAATTGTGATTGTTGGATTGTGTGGTAAGAATGTTTTGTTTTGTATGAAGCTGCCAAACTGTCTTTCAAAGTGGTTGTAAAATTTTGCATTCACAACAGAAAGGAATTCAAACTATGTTTCTCCATATCCTTGCCAGAATTTGACATTACTGGTATTTTGGATTTCAGCCATTCTAGCAATTGTGTAGTGGTATTTCATTGTTGTTTTAATTTCCAATTGTCATATGATGTGAAACATCATTTTATATTCTTATCTGCCATCTGTATATCTTCTTTGGTGAGGTATCTGTTCAGGTTATTGGCTCTTTTTAAAAGTAAATTGCTAGTTTATACTGTTCAGTTTGAAGGCTTATTGATAGATTTTGGAAAAATCTTTTATCAAATGTGTCTTTTGCAAATACATTCTCCTAATCAGAGGCTTTTCTAATTCTCTTGATATTGTCTTCCACAGAGAAAATTTTGCCTTTAATAATTCTTGCTTATCCATTATTTTTTTCATGAATCATGTCTTTTGGGGTTTGCTTTTCTTTTTTGATTACTCATATTTTGATGCTCCAGACACATTTTGCAAATAATTCTTGCAACATACTTCCTGATTCCTACAATTAGTCATTTTTTAAGGAGTCTTGGATTCATCAGGCAATTCCTTTATGAATATATTCTCCCATACAGTAGTATGCCTTCTTGTTCTGATAGTAGTGTACATTGCTGTACAGAAACCTTTTAGTCTGATGTAGTCCCACTTGTTCATTTTTTATTTTATTTTCCTTGTTCGAGGAGATGTTGTCAGGAAAAAGTTTCTCATGTTTATATTTGACAGATTTTTGCCTGTTTTCTTCTAAGAAAGGCTTCATGACTTACATTCAGGTCTTTGATCCATTTTGAGTTTACTTTTGTGTACAGAGTTAGACAATAATCCAGTTTCATTCTCTTACATGTAGCTGTCCAGTTTTGCCAGCACCAGTTGTTGCAGAGGCTGTCGTTTCTCCATCGTATATCCGTAGCTCCTTTACCGTATATTCATTGGCTATATAAGTGTGGGTTTCTATCTGGGCTCTCTGTTCTGATCCACTGATCTATGGGTCTGTTCTTGTGCAGGTACCAAATTGTTTTGAATACTGTGGCTTTGTAGTAGAGCTTGAAGTTGCGGAGTGCAATCCCCCCACCTTTGTTCTTCTTTCTCAGGATTGCTTTGTCTATTTGGGGTCTTTTGTGGTTCCATATGAATTTTAGAAGTATTTGTTCTAGTTCATTGAGGAAGATTGCTATAGGCAGGATGGTCATTTTGACAATATTAATTCTTCCTATCCATGAGCCCAGGATGTATTTCCATTTATTGGTGTCTTAATTTCTTTCATGAGTTTTTTGCAGTTTTCAGAATATAGGTCTTTCATCTCCTCAGCTAGGTTTATTCCTAGGTATTTTATTCTTTTTGATGCAATTATAAATGGAGTTGTTTTCCTGATTTCTCTTTCTGCTAATTCATTGTTAGTATATAGGAATGCAACAGATTAATTTTGTTTCCTGAAACTTTTCTGAATTCGGTTATTAGTTCTACTAGTTTTTTTGGTGGATTCTTTAGGGTTTTCTAGGTACAATATCAAGTCATCCACAAAGAGTGACAGTTTAACTTCTTCCTTACCAATCTGGATGCCTCTTATTTCTTTGTGTTGTCTGATTGCCGTGGTGAGGACCTCCGGTACTATGTTGAATAAAAGTGGGGAGAGTGGGCATCCTTGTCTTGTTCCCGATCTTAGAGGAAAAGCTTTCAGCTTATGCTGTTAAGGATGATGTTGGCTGTGGGTTTGTCATATATGGCCTTTATTATGTTGAGGTACTTGCCCTCTATCCCCATTTTGTTGAGAGTTTTTATCATGAATGGATGTTGAATTTTGTCAAATGCTTTTTTCAGCATCTATGGAGATGATCATGTGGTTTTTGTCCTTCTTTTTGTTGATGTAGTGGATGATGTTGATGGATTTTCAAATAGTGTACCATCCTTGCATCCCTGGAATAAATCCCACTTGGTCATGATGGGTGATCTTCTTGATGTAATTTTTAATTCGGTTTGCTAATACTTTGTTGAGGATTTTTGCATCTATATTCATCAGGGATATCAGTCTGTAATTTTCCTTTTCTGTGGTGTCTTTGTCTGGTTTTGATATTAGAGTGATGTTGACCTCCATAGAATGAGTTTGGAAGTACTCCATCCTCTTCTACTTTTGGGGATACTTTACGGAGGATGGCTATTAGCTCTTCTTTAAATGTTTGATAAAATTCAGCCGTGAAGCCATCTGGATTACGACCTTTGTTCTTAGGTACTGTTTTGATTACCAACTCAATTTCACTGCTGGTAATTGGTCTGTTCAGATTTTCTGTTTCTTCCTGAGTCAGCCTTGGAAGGTTGTATTTTTCTAGAAAGTTTTCCGTTTCTTCTAGGTTATCCAATTTGTTGGCATATAAGTTTTTACAGTATTCTCTAATAATTCTTTGTATTTCCACGGTGTCTGTTGTGATTTTTCCTTTCTCACTTCTGATTCTGTTCATGTGAGTAGACTGGCTTTTTTTCTTGATAAGTCTGGCTAGGGGTTTATTTATTTTGTTTATTTTCTCAAAGAACCAGCTCCTGGTTTCATTGTTTCTTTCTACTGTTTTATTCTTCTCAGTTTTATTTATTTCTGCTCTGATCTTTAGTATATTATTCCTACTACTAACTTTGGGCCTCATTTGTTCTTCTTTTTCTAGTTTCATTAATTGTGAGTTTAGATTGTTCATTTGGGATTGTTGTTCTTTCTTGAGGTAAGCCTGTATTGCTCTATACTTTCCTCTCAGCACCACCTTCACTGCAGCCCACAGGTTTTGGGCTGTTGAGCTGTTGTTTCATTTGTCTCCATATATTTCTTGATCTCTTTTTTAACTTGGGCATTGATCCACTGATTATTTAGGAGCATGTTGTTAAATCTCCATGTGTTTGTGAGCTTTTCTGTTTCCTTTGCATAATTTATTTCTAGTTTCTTACTTTTGTGGTCTGAGAAGCTGGTTTGCACAATTTCTATCTTTTTGAATTTACTGAGACTCTTTTTATGGCCTAGTATGTGATATATTCTGGAAAACATTCCATGTACCCTCGAGAAGAATGTGTATCCTGCTGTTTTGGGGTGGAATGTCCGGTAGATGTCTGTTAGTTCTGTCTGTTCTAATGTATTGTTCAGTGCCTCTGTCTCCTTACTTATTTTCTGTCTGGTTGATCTGTTTTTTGGTGTGAGTGGTGTGTTGAAGTCCCTAAAATGAATGCATTGCATTCTTTTCCCCCTTTAATTCTGTTAGTATTTGTTTCCCATATTTAGGTGCTCCTATATTGGGTGCATAGATATTTATAATGATTATATCCTCCTATTGGACTGACCCCTTTATCATTATGTAATGTCCTTCTTTGTTTCTTGTTACTTTCTTTGTTTTTGAAGTCTATTTTAATGATACAAGTACTGCAACTCCTGCTTTTTCTCCCTATTAGTTGCATGAAATATCTTTTTCCATCCCTTCACTTTTAGTCTGTGTATATCTTTGGGTTTGAAGTGAGTCTCTTTTAGGCAGCATATGGATGGGTCTTGTTTTTTTGTCCATTCTGTAACTCTATGTCTTTTGATTGGTACTGACATTCAGTCCATTTTCATTTAGGGTGATTATCGATGGATATGTACTTATTGCCATTGCAGGCTTTAGAATTGTGGTTACCAAAGGTTCAAGGATTGCTTCCTTACTATATAACTGTCTATCTTAAATTGCTTATTACTATTTAAATTGCTAATGACTATCTTAAATTGCTATTTCAAGTACAGCATAAAGGTTCTTTTTTTCTCCTTCTTCTTCCTCCTCTTCTGCTCTTTATAATTAGGTGTCATATTCTGTATTCTTTGTGAATCCCTTGACTAACTTTGTGAGTAGTTGGTTTATTTTTGTGTTTACTTAGTAATTAACTGGTCTACTTCTTTTACTGAGGTTTTATTTTCTATGGTGACAGCTATTTTGCCTTAGGAGCACTTCCATCTAGAGCAGTCTCTTTGAGATACACTGTAGAGACATTTTGGTGGTGGTGAATTCCCTCGGCTCTTGCTTATCTGGAAAATCTTAAATCCCTGCTTCAAATTTAAATGATAATCCTGCCGGGTAGAGTATTCATGGTTGGAGATCCTTCTGTTTCATTGCCTTACCTATATCATGGCACTCCCTTCTGGCCTGTAAGGTTTCTTCTGAGAAGTATGCTGATAGCCTGATGGGGTTTCCTTTATAAGTAATCTTTTTTCTCTCTCTGGATGCTTCCAGTACTCTCTCCTTGTCCTTGATCTTTCCATTTTAATTATTGTATGTCTTGGTGTTGTTTTCCTATTGTTCTTTGTGTGGTGAGATATGTGCACTTCCATGACCTGAGTGACTATTTCCTTCCCCAGATTGGAGAACTTTTCAACAACTATATCCTCAAGAGATTTTTCTTTCCCTTTTCTTCTCTCTTTTTCTTCTGATCTCTATAATGTGAATATTGTTCCTTTTGGATTTTTCACACAGCTCTCATTATTCTTTCATTTCTAGAGTTCCCTTTTTCTCTCTGTGCCTCAGTTTATTTGTTTTCCTGTTCTCCAATTTTTATTTCATTTACTGTATTCTGTACCTCAACTAATCTACTGTTAAATCCCTCCATTTTATGTTTCATTTCAGATACTGTATTTTCTCAAGTTTCTCTTTGTTGAAGTCCTCCCAGAGATATTGATTTTTTTTCCCTGTAGCTCCGTGACCATGTTTATGATTTATTTTGAAAAATTTATCAGAAAGATTGGTGATTTGTTTCACTAAGCCCTTTGTCTGGCATTCTTCTTAACTCCTCTGTCTTTTCTTTTTTTTTTTTTTTTTTTCAGTGTTTCCCATAGGATAATAGTTATGTAGGAGGCACACTCTAGTACACTGGAAGTCCATTTCCTGTATGGTAGCCACAGCTGTTCTCATGCAGTGGGTTTGACTTGCTCATGTTGTTCTGATTTCATGTAGTGTGTGGGGGCCATTCTGTTATAATGGGAGTGGGGAGACTACTCTCTGGAGCTGCCATAGACCTGCTGCAATGGTTGGGGTGCTGGTGAGCAGGGCCCACAGCTGTTAGGAGGAAAGGGTTCCTGGTATTGGGCTGTGCATGTAACTTCCTGGCTGGCCCAAAATAGGGCTAAGTTGGCTGGGGGTTCTCCTGCTGCCTACCTGGATGGAAAGTTTGATTTCACTGTTAGCTGGCAGGCTTCACATCACTGCAAGGAGTCTCTGGGCTGTGATGCCAGTGAGGGATATTGACTATCTGAAGCTCCTGAGGGCTCCTAATCTGTAGGGCTGAGGGTGGGCTGTGGAGGTATTGTCCACCCGACTTTCTACTAAACAGATATCATTGTGCAATCCTTGCCTTTCTGCTACCCTATCACTGCTGGGAAGCCTTTCAGACTGCCTGCTCTGCTTTCTTTCTCATGGAGGTCAGTAGAGTGTACCTGTTCTCCACAGGCAGATCTCTACCTCCCCAAGTGTTCTGTTCATCTCTGTTGTCCAGCCCCATGAATCACCATGGCACTATGCAATGTGCCAGATCTCCAGGGCCAGATGTTCAGAGTCCTTGGCTACTACTTCCTCCCTGCTCTGTTCCTCTTCCCCTGCCTGTGTGCTGGGCTGTGGGGAGGGCTTGGGTCCTACCAAATTGTGCCTTTGTCACTTTATCCTTTTCTGTAGGGTCTTCTCTTCTTCCCCAAATGTAGGTGGTCAGTTCTAAAGTCTTCAGGTTGATTTCTAGCCTAGTTGTATTTGCTGTTTTCCTATTCTATGTGATTTTGGAAGGATGTTTTTGCCTTGCCTTCCTACACTTCCATCTTCTTTCCCCCCATCCTCTTCCTCTACTACTGTTTTTTAAGGTCATTCAAAAATGAAAACACTTTCCCATAAAAACTGAGTTGAGTGTTGAACCTAAAATAACTTTACATTTAAAGAAAGGACAAATGAATAAGCATCCTGATCATTTCATATTTCCGTAGGAAATATGGCATCATATCCAGAAAAACTGGCATCATATGAAGAAGCATAATTTACCTTGGCACAACATCACTATTTGTTAAGATAAATTAGTAAACAGCACCTTTGGGTGCAACCAATCTATTCAATTGCTGTCAGTGTTGATTAGAAGATGTCTAAACTGTAATAAACTGTGACTGTATTAATATATGATAGTGTCTGATGTTTATTTAATGTGAAGCAATTACCACTTATTCATTCCACCAATCATGATTTTCCATGAGTGATTCTGTCTCTTCCTTCAGCATTCAAATGAACAGGGTCATTAGTCACATTTTATTGTTGCCTAAGGCTATTATTTACTCTGAGTTAGAGGTACTGTGGTGATTCAAATAGGTAACATGCAACCTCACTAATCAGATTGTTCAAGAGATCTGTGATTAGTAATATCAGAAAGAGAAAGCTATCACAAATGAAGACAACATAAATTGAATCTTAGTGTATTATCTTGGCTAATTGCAACAACATTGAATTCAAATCTTCCATGAAGCTTTTATAAATATAGTATGACATTCCCTATTTATTATTATTTGTTTTTATGAGAAGGTCTCCTTTGCAAAACAGTTATGATCAAGCGAATTGAATGTTAATTATATAAATTAGGTTATCATTAAACAGTAATTATAAAAACACTTTTATTTTCCTATAAATTATGACTTTTAATAATTCATTTTCTTTTATTTCTTATGTTGTTACTGTTTATTTTTATTTCCTGGGGACCAGATATTTTCATATTTATCAAAAAATTATACCTATTATAAATAAACTTTCTCATATAAGTTTTTTCATGGATTGTTTTGAATTTCAAAAAATATTATTTTCATATTTTGGATTGACATATTGTAATTCCTTCATATACTCTGCTATAGAAATATATATTTCTTTCATTTCATAACTATAAAGTTTCAAATATTTCTCTAATATGTGTGGAACTGTTATTAACATGGGTGGAAATATGTTAAAGAAAAGTTAAAAAGCTTGATTTCTAAGAGTAATACTCATAGTTTCTCCAGTTGTATATTCAAAGCTTTTAGAAAACATGGCTTATCTTTAAAATGCTTTCAATATTTTAAGCAAAGGAATCAAGTCAAATAAAGATATTTTTTGAATCATTGATTTGCAGGATCTTAAATTTTTAGGTATGTGACTACCAGTGCCATATGGTGGCTTATACTATGATAAAAGGTATATGGGTCCTGTAATAAATAGACTGCATTATATAGAAACATTAATCAAACATATTTGCTTTTTGCCTAGTATTATTAAAAGCAATAGTAAGTACAGTAGCACTGTTATTGAAGCAGGTCAAGAATCATCTATAGTGCAGAAATTACTAGTGGATGTGAGAAGATATTCACTGAAGTTACCACATTTTGTATATTTTACTCTATAAATTAGAGTTATAATATCCCAAAATTAGTATTTAAGTATGCTGCTCACAGAGATGAAAATTCAGCAGTATTTTTTGAATCTTATCAGGATACTTACCTTATGTTATTATTACTTATGGACAGAGAAATTGTAGTGTAGATAACATTCTGTATAAAAGAGAGCTTTAAACATACAGATGTATTTTCTGTAAATGGGACAAAAGATGAATACCATAATGGATTATAATAGGTGCATTTCTGAAGCTGGACGTCTTAGAACATATTTGCAGTGATTATTTTTCTATGTGAGATAAATATATTTTTTCAGTGATTATTATTGTTTTAATTATGTTGGGTTTTAACTATGAATCTAGTACAATGACTTTATTGGGTTTTTTTATTATTATTAGCAATGGATCTTCACTTATCTTCACATATGCACCCCAAACTTTATCATTGTTGAATGTAATACCACACATTAGTAATTTAATTTGCTTAGTTGTGTTATGCTGTCTTGAGATAGCTTATGAGTGTTTGAAAGATTAATTAACAGCATGTCATTACTTCATATATATTGGATATAAACTGTAACTTGAGTTTTAAATCTTAAATTACACTTACATACAATAGTAAGCACTGATAACATTATTGAATTCTATATATACTTCACTTAATTCATTTTGGTAAACAAAACATCATTTACCTACAAAGCCTTAGATAGGCCTGGGTCACTCTCATTGCTGTAACTGAGAGGAGGCCCCACTATCTCTAAGTGATAAGACATCCTCTCCTACAGGAAGCTCAGAACTTTTAAAATGAGATCATCAAGAGTATCTCCAACATGCAAGACATTTCTGTTTGCATCTAGTCATCATAAGAAGCACGAGACACAGCTTTTATACTTTATCACCTGGTTTCTCATTCCCATATGGCCCTGTGATTCCCTGTTCTGATCCAATCACATATTCCATCCCACTGTGCTACCTTTATGCTACCCTGAATGCTCAGTTATTAACCAAATCTCCTACTTCTAAGTTTTCTCTGAATATTCCATTCTCCTCTTTGCCTTTATTAAAACTTTTGGTGCCCTGAGAACATTCTTGACATGGTTTATTGTCTTATATCTTACTTATCAGAGGCTTGGGATGGATTAGGTGTCCTCATGTGGCCTCAGAATACAATTCTCTGTTTTTCTCCTGGGTTTTATTTTCTTCTATGTTTATATGCACCCCCTCAGTCATTTCATCTAGCTCACTGGCTTTAAATATGAAAGCTGAAGATGTCTACATTTTTTATTTCCTGTCTCAGTGTCTTCTTCAAATTTAGTCCCTTAAATTTAACTGTATCCTTAACAATTCCCTCCACATGGGATACCCATGTATCTAATTAATTTGTTCCACCCAAAATTGACTTCTTTGCTCCCCAAATTACTTGTTCTCCTGTATTCCCCCATTTACTTTAATTCAACATTTCTACTTGGTCTGAATCATTCTTTCTTTTCTCTAGCACTCCACATCCAGTCTACCAGAAAATTCTGTTAGTGCTAAGATTTAAATATACACAAAACCTGTCACTTTGTATGCTTTGATAAGAATCATTTTATCTTCTCTAGTATCATAGCTTTGAAAAAAGAATCTATAATGCATTAGGTTTGTAATTGGGATTCTTTGGCATACATAATTGATGGTAATGCAATAATTTTATTATGCTCAGTGAAATAAGCCAGGTGGAGAAAGACTAAATGACTACCCTCATTTGTGGAGTGTAAAAACAAAGCAGAACTGAAGGAACAAAATAACAGCAGACTCACAGACTCTGCGAAAGGACTAGTAGTTTTCAAAGGGAAGGGGTTGGAGAGGGTGGGTGCAGAGGAAGGGAGAAGGGGATTGAGGGGCACTATAATTAGCACTCAGAATATAAGTAGATTACAGGGAAGGCAGTAGAGCATGCAGAAGACAAGTGATGACACTGTAGGGTCTTACTTTGCTGATAGACAGTGACTGCAATGGAGGTGGTGAGGACTTGATAATATGGGTGAATGCTGAAACGACACTGTTGTTCATGTGAAAACTTCATAAGATTGTTTATCAATTACACTTTTATAAAAAACAGTAGTAGAGGATGTTATCTGAGCTGTTAGCCAAACTGTCAGAGGTTTATTGTTAATTTTGTTTATGTGTAAACTAGAAGTAATCAAATTCACTTAACTTTTAATGTCATGGAACATATAAAATGTGATAGAATAGGGGAAAGTTTAAGAAACATCACTGCAATGATTATGACTTAAATGGTATATTGTTAATGTTCAGCGAAAAATTTTAGTGTTGATTCATACATGAACAATTACAACTAACTAGGATGCTGTCCAACAGTCTGGTCTATATCTCAATATGTTTGCCTTTCCTCATCTTTGTTCTTTACACAAACTGCTCAGACTAATGCCTTTCACATTTTTTAATGTGACTACCCCTAATTTATTGTTTTATTTATGATAAGAATACTTATATGAGATCCATCTTAAGAAATTTTAAGAACTTCTTCTTAAAGCAACACTGCGTTTTTATAGTAGATTGTATTGTTATAGTAGGATAACAATGTTGTTATAGTAGATTCCAGAATGTGAATAACTGAAACTATATGCATTGAGCAGCAGTGAGCCCTTCCCCTTTCCCTCCACCCCCAGCTCGAGGCAACCTGCGAATATATGCAAAATATTTAATCCTCTGTGAACCTAATTTTAATCTTTCTTTTTCTGTGTCTATGTCTGTGTCTCTGATTCTCTAACTCTCCATATATATCATTATATATTTATATACATACACATTAATATAAATTTTAGATATACATTTGCTGTTATTGAAGAAATAACATGACAATTCTTCAAATAGCTCACTTTCTTGGACAGTTGTAAAATCACTGAAAATGCTGATTCAGTCTATTATCCAACTCATTTGTGAAGTATCTAGATATAGTTTTTTTTAATCAAACTAAAATAAGACTAACACTGATACATATATGTATATACATATTCATACACACATATCTATGAGGGTTTAATCATGAATCCTCATTTCTCCATTCATTCATTCACTCCGTGTATTCAATAAGTGATATAATATTTGTATGTACCAGGCAATTTACTGAATACTCAACATAAAATTATGAGCACAGCATAATAAGCTCTCACAGAGCTTAAAATCAAGATAGACCTGAGGACAGTAAACAATTAAAACAGATTAATTTAGTATTAATGTTTTGAAGAATCTATTGTCAAGGATACAGATAAGTTGATGAAGGAAAGTCTCTCTGAAGAGGTAATATTTACATTCACCTGAAGGTTGAGAAAGAGGCAAGATGTAAAAATTAAGAAAAATTATTTGTGGTTTTGCTCCCCCTAGGTAAAGGGAATGACATTTATGCAGATGCTCAAAATAAATAATGTTTGATGAAATTAAAAACTAAAAGATGAATAATTTGAAATGTGTGTGCCAAAAAACAGGGAGAATGGCACAAGGCAGGTGTGGGGAGCTAGAAAGGGGGAAAATTATTAGGGACTTGTGGGTCATAGCAAAATATTGGGATTCAATTCTAATTTCAGTGGAAAAATGATTGAATAGAAATAATGTGATCTGATTTATATTTTGAAAGCTTAATTTTGCTGCTGTGTGGAGGATGGATTGGAATGATTGTAGAATTAAAATGGAAATATCAGTTAGGTAACTACTGTGTTCTGGATAGTAGATTTATCTATGCATCACATGTTTTTTGCAATTAGCTGTATGGTAGGATGAGAAGAAATGCCAAATAAAGAGCAGACGTGATTCTTTTTTTAGAAATTACAAAACTACAATTTAGTGATCAAATAAATTGGAAGATAGTTATTTTCTACACAAAACTATTCTTTAATTAAAATATATAAATCTCTAAGGCCATTTTCATTGTGACTAAATATCTTCAAATTTGAAAGTAACACCTTCCAAAGGATACATTTATTACATGACAATGCATATGTGAAAATACATCTGGACAATTAAACTTTGAAATTTGACTTCAAAATAAATATCTACAGTATTAAAACTAAAAGTTAATCATTCCCAGGCTATAAAATACCAAAACTCTTTCGCTTCATAAGGCTAGTGTAATATAAATAATTCACAGCATTTTATTAATATGAATTTATTGTGTTATTACTTGTCATTCACTGTTCTGCATTTTGCTTATGTCTGCTCTGCTTATAAACAGTTATAGATAACTACTGGATCCCAGGACACATTGAGACATCAGTGTCTTTTGAGTTTAAATTGATACCAAAGGGAAAAAAACCCTGAAAACCATCTCACTATAAAGATAACTTCCACTGTCATTTTACCACAGTTAACAAGTTTTCAATTTTGGTTGAAGTCATAGTAGCAAATTTCATAATCATCTTGAGTTGCCTCCTGGATTGGAATATTTTGAGTTGACTAACTAACAAATTACCTTTCTGTCGGTTGATGAATCAGAGGAGATAAAATATAATCAGGTTACTCTAGTACTACACTTAGTTGTTATGAGGTACCTTTAAAGCTGCTGTGTATCATTTTCTTATTTTCAAATTATTTAAACCTTCTAAAGGTTATCTGATGTAATCCCAAGCCTTCATTGGGTACAGATCTTACTTCCCAGTGTACGAGACAAGAAGAACTTGGTATTTGCTTAATCTGCTATAATGGCATTCAGAGCAGAGCCACGGGGCCAAGGCACACCAGATCAGACACAAAACGAAACAAGAAAACTCAGACATTTTGAAACCAGCAGTAGTGGAGAAATCCCCAAAGTAGGAATTATTCAAGCACTTTGATTAGCAGTGGCTGGAAGTCACTGATAGCCAGGCTTTAGGAAATCAAGTAAGGTTTTCAAATTGCAGAAGGTGGGGGATTTCTCTATTAGATAATATTAATAGCAATTTTTTTAAGTCATTACAAGTGCCATCTTCATTTTACAAGTGAAGATTAAGAGCCATATAATGTTTTCACTGTTTGCCAAACTAATAGGTGGTGAGTAGGAAATAGGTCATTAGAGCTCAGAGTTTGTCAGTATATTTATACTGCCTTCTTTGCCATATGAAAGTAAATGTTTTCCAAAACTATTAAAATAGTTTTCAGAGATGCTGTCGTATTACTTATTAATGAGTTTCTCAAGGCTTTGGTAAAGTAGATGTGTTAAGCATCCTATAAAGGAATATAGATGCAAAATGAGTGATTTACTAATTATGAACCTACTCTAACTTCTCCATCTCCCTGCACTGTCCTTGGAGATTACTTTCCCTCCTGTTGATTTCTAGTCAATCATCAGAAAAAAACTATCATCAATTGTTTGCTTGGTTGGTTATCTGGGACTGAATTTCAAAAGTGGCCAATGATAAGTACATATGCCATAAATCCCTTGAATTGAAAATAGCTCATTGATTCTAGTGGGTCTGTCAGGACCCTGTGAGTGACAAAATGATCAGGGGTGAAGTGAGTACTGTAAAAAGCAGGCCCATGTAGTAATCCAAAGCGTCTCACATTCAGGAGTCTTCAGCAGCAGGTAAGATCACATGACTGGCAACCTGCTAATATACAACTTATTGATAAATTAAATAATAAAATAAAATTAGGTTTGTGAAATGTAAGCTTGGTTCGAAATAAGAGGGTCATAAATGTTGAATTCATTCCTGCATTAATTTAGTTCACAGACTCAGAAAAACTAGAATAATGATACATTCTCAGAATTTTTCTAGCCTTCCAAAGAGAAGGGAATAACTGATCAGAAAATGAAACACTTAGATCTTTTAAGTATTTGTCAACAGTGACTCCAAATCTTCATTAATCTAGAGACTAAAACATGCTCTTCTTTCCTTAATCAGTAACTAAAACACTAAGTAACAAGTGAAAGCTTGAATGGAATTCACCTCCTTTGACTCTAAAAATCCATTATTCTTTCACCAATTTGTAGTTGAGGAATAAATATTCTCTGTAATTGTAAGAATTCTCTTATTGTCACTTGACCAAACAAGTAAGATTATGAGAAAGGCCAAATGTAAACTCCTACAAACATGTCTTTACTTCCTAAAACAGTAATAGTAAGAGCACAAACTCTGGAATCAGAAAACGCAGGTTAAAATCAGAGTTCCACCATTTAAATACTTCATGACCTTACACAAATATCTTAATCATTTTGAACTTTAATTTCTATACCTGTACTTTGATATTACAATATCTATTTTATAGAATTGCTGTGTATTTTAGAGAACTTTATTACAACATCTGGCTCATGGTACCCATACATTAGTTTTTAATCAATCAGTCAATTAAAAACAATACCACAACTTTGGGAAAGTTCAAGGAATTTTAATCAACCCTCTAAAATTTTAAACTGAAAATACAAATATTCCTTTCACATTCTCTTTTAGTTATCAATTATTTCTGGAGGATGAAACAGATGGGTCTTGGAAAATAAAAGTGGATTATCACATTTTAAATCAAGTAGTGGTTTTAATTGTCACTGCTGTTTTACATATGTTCTCTTAAAATGAATAAAGTAAAGCCTTGGTGCTTTGATATACTGTTTCTGATTTTGTGATTTAAAAAAAGGTTTTATTCTAGAAATACAAAAAACTGGAAGGAGTTTTCTCTAATCTGGCAACATCTGTACTCTACCTACAAATCTTACATCAGTGTTAAATTGTCCTTTAGATTCTGAACAACCGCTTAATCTTGAAGGGACTTGGCCATCTTATAGTCAAGGAAGGATCTTGACCATCTCACTATCTCAAAAGACATACTCCAATGGCATTAATATTCTCATCACAAAAACCTCTGAAAAGTAGGGGGCAGTAGGTATTTTAGATGCTATTATAATTTTTATGCATGTCAGAGGATAGGAGATTATTCTCAAGAAAACTCTGGTATCTACCATGTTAGTGGAGTAACTAGTTTTCTTATAGATTTGGAAATTTTGAGATATCCATTCCACAGTAAAGGGCAAGTTTCTGCATGTTATTTTTTAAACTGCTAAAACAAGTCATCAGTAGCGTTGTAGACTTTTCAGAAATTTGAAAGCAACATGTATCATATGTAGTACTTCTCTGACCCATTTGGAATCAGGGAAGACTAGCTTTGAAGTTGCCCAGAACGTTTTACAGATGATATAGGCTGCAGTATATACAGCTGTACTCGCTATCCATTATAACCTCATTGGTCTAGTATTGCTTAAGTGCCTATTACAAAGATAGGTGTGGCTTAACTCTATGGCAAAGCCCATTATAAGAGTCATAGTGATGTCCCCAGGGACTGGGCAAAAAAAGGTCGTGGTAGCTCAGCAATCATTTTCCTTTTGAGAAATTGTTCTCTTGTTCCTGGACAATGATAAATTTAAACCAAAATGTTTAACCATAGAATATGAGATGTTTGTCCAACCTGCACCTGATGATTTAGGAGTTATTGCATCCTATTAGCAATAAATTTAAACATTTCAAGCAGCACTTTATCATGGGGTAAAAGTGGTATGTCTAAGATTATTCCAAGCACATCTGGAGAGGTACAAGAAATTTGTGTTAATAATTGATTTATACTCAAACTTCACTGTGTTTCCCCTCTGTGTCTCATCTTAAAACACATGTATGACATTATCAGTAATCTTACCCAAGCCCTTGATACTGTGCTGTTTACTTGCACTGGCAGAAAATGTACTGCAACAGCATTGAAGTCCCACTTTTGTATAAATTTGAATTATGGTGAAGTAAAACTTCTCAGTAGTCAGAACCTCAACTGGTACAATTATATTTCAGATTTTATCTCAAAGGAGAGAGGCCTGATTTGAGGTATCTATAAAGATAATGCTTTGGTAAGATACCCAGACATTCAGAAGAAAAGAATAAGTGAATGGATTAAAAAGAAGTTTGGGGAGACCTATATTAATGGACCTCCTTACTAAGACTGACCTGGTTACTGCCACCGCTCACTCCAGCATCATGAACCTGAGAAACAGTCATCCACCTAGTGGAAGATGATTACAGAGAAATCTTTCCATCCTTTCCCTCATGAAGAGGGCAGAGATTTTTTGCACCAGTGTACAAGTTGTTCTGGATTTCACTGCCTTCCATGCCCCCTGCAGGACTTCCATCCTTAAATTTGATGAATGTCATACATATGCTCTAGCAGACTACCAACACTGCTTCTGGGCAAGGAACTTAATTTACTACAATGAAAGAAAAAAAGACAATTAATTGGTCTTATATATTTTATGATTCTGATATAAGTAGACTTTTTTTAAACATTTTATTTTTTTAGGATAATAATCCAGAATGCTTAATGTTGCCTACAAAAACTTATATCCTTTGGCTTCTGCCTTTCTCAAAAGCTAATTTCCAACTATTATTTCATCAGTTCTCCGTGATCTGACCACCCAGACATTTTTGCAGTTTTTCCAACATCTCATTCAATCTCAAAGCTGTTGTATAAGATGTTCATGAGACTGAAACTCCTCCTCTCCTCCTTTCTTAGAGAGCACCAATGTAATCATTATTTAGATGTCAGTTTAAATGCTACTACCACAAAGAAACCTCTCCTTACTTCACAGATTATATCAGGACTCTTTTATAATGCTCTCAAAGCTTTCTGTACTTTTTCATTATTCTTATCACAGTGTAATTAATTGTTTGATAACTATTTCTTGTGTCTCCCGCTTTGAAATTAAGATTGTAAGTCATGGATCATTTTTAACTTAACCATTTCTGTATTGTAGCAGCATGTTATATGTATAAGGTGCTCAAAATATTTGTTGAATGAATGAAGAAATGAGTAATTTTTTTCATTGTAAATTCTTTGCTTACAAGGAAACTTGGAGTTTTATCATTAATGAATCAGAGGAAGGACATTTTTCCAGTCATATCCTCATCCATATGATCTTTTCATAATATAGAGTGGTTAGCTGTAAGATGAGAACCCTTATTCTAACATAACCTCCAAATTTAACAGCTCCATATCTGTGCCCATATCATTTCATCTAATTACTCATCAACACACTATTATCAGTATCACCCATGGACAGTACCCAAAGAATTTAAAAAATATTACATATTCAGTTGTGAGTCCACATCATTGAATAATTTGGGATTTCTTTGATTTTATGGGAGTATTTTCCATTTTGTGCACATAGGACATTCGTAATAAGCAAATTATCTGATGAAGGGACAGACATGTTTCCAGCTGTTGAAAAAAATAGTTGCACATCCAGACCTGATGTTCAGATTATGATGATACACTTGTCAAAACACAGTACAATTATGTTATGAATAGGAGGTTGATTTCATATTTTAATTTTAATGGAGGTTGGATATTTGAATTCTGTAGACATATGTCTGAGTTTAATAACCATCAAATGCATGTTCAGATTGAATGACCTAGTCAATTATTTTTCCAAAAGTAGTTATTAAGAGTTCTAAATACATAAGAATAGTTATAGAACAACTCATGAATATTCTGTTTCCAAAAATAATCACATCAACTTCATGGTTTATATTTATGGAATCATTATTACATGATTTGGAGATGCTGATGAGTTAAAAAGTAATGGAATGCTAATAACTTTTGGAAGGGGTAAAACAACCAAAGAACATTAATAAATTGTGCATCACTTAGCACCATGATCTCATCTGCTACATAGTTTGGGCCTAGACTTCCATTTTTCAAAAAGAAATAATTTCTAACTTGTAGAATTCAGAGTATGTGGAACAAATCATAAAACACTAAAATAGTATAAATAAAATTTTATTTTATATTTTGCATTTTGTTGCTTTTTTCCCCACAATATAAAATTATTTATTGATGTTAGTGTAGTTCCAAATTACTTTAGGTATTTCAAACACATGAAAGAGGGTGTAAAAAAGTTAAACTGAAACACGTTTACCTGCCTAGTATCCTTAACCAGCACCATGTCCCCGTAGCATTCAGATACCACTGAATCTAGATGCCACCACAAGGTTTTGTACAAGGAAGAGGTGGGATAAATGGAAGAGGTGGGAACAAGAAATTATTTATAATACAGCACAGGCCAAGGTTAAAAGAAACATAGAGTAATTACTGTTTGGGATCTGAGAAAAGATTGTTCCTTAGGAGACATGCCAACTACCATGTGCTGTTTTCTTGACAAGACCTGTAGGATTTTTTTAACTCCTATCGAGAAGGGTAGGGAATAAGTTATTGACTGAAGAGCTATAGTAATTTTGGTGATAGAAAGAAGTAAATAGATATTTCTGATTGAAATTCAGAATATGTTTAATGGCTTATGATTGTAGAAAAGTTAAGGTACTGGCTAAAAATAAGTTTTAACTTAGCAAAATTAGGACACAAAAACCATGATCTAATATTATATATTATTAGTAAAACCTCATTCTAAATTTGAGTGTTGACTTTCTTTATCCATTCATAAACCTATTCATCCATGCCTCATTTGTTCATGAATTTAATAAATGTCAATAGATCTTAAGTGTTAACTATGTGTCAAAGGATAGAAGGAAGAATGAGACAAAAAGTCTAATAAGAAATTCTTGTCTCCAAGAAAATTTCAATATCCTGTGGGGAGTTAGTAAAGCAAACAGTAATACAGTGGAGGAAATTTCAAATAAGAATGAATCTGATGTCAAGAAAATAATTACAGGAGACAGTAGAACAAATCTGGAGAGTAGCAAAGTTTTATATTGCTGAAATATAATTGAGGTAGGTGAAAAATTGCAATAGCTGAAGTCCAGAAAATGGTTAGGAGAGACTGACCATGAATGTCTTAACATATATTGCTAGGAAATATATTTTTTATTTAACAATCAATGAAAGGAGATTGGAAGATCTCATATATGTGATATTATTGGTGATGTGGACAATGATTTGGTAGGAGACAAGATTGTAAGAAGTGAGTCCATTGAAGAGGCTGGTATAGTAGTCCTGGTGAAAAATTTTCAGAGTATTTTAATATTTTGTTATTGGAGAAAATAGGAAAAGATCCTAAACTTATTCATAAGGAGGGGAATTAATAGAGCTTAGGCACCTGATTTCAAGGGCATGGGTATGGGGGGTGATGAAGTGGGAGCAGTTCAGGATGAATCCAATATCAAGTGCCAAGATGGGTAGGGATATTTTTCCCAGGATGTGGAATAAAACAAAACAAGTAGATATTTTGAACTTTATACTTTGTGGTTTTTGTTTATTTGGGGGCTAGAAGAATAGGGTGATAGGGAAATAAAGATTATAAGTTAAGAGATAGATATAAATTTATATGAATTTTGTAAAGAAAATTATACATGCCAAATATATGGCAATTTGATCAAACATTCAGCCCTTACTGATCTCACTATGTTAAAGTATTTCTTTTTCATTATTGAATCTTTTTTTTCTATCCTTTTTTTTGAAGTCTCTACCAGGTGGGAGGGCAAAACATCTTGTTTCATGCAGATTTTATTTTCAGAAGTTGTGAGGAAGGAACAGCACGTACAGATGTTATTCTTAAAACTCACAAGGGACCTATAGATGTATGCAGTTTAAATAAGGAATATTCAAAAAATTGGAGTTTTATTCTTTGCTGCCATCATTTGAAAATCCTGCCAGGAAGGCACAGCTGTGATTTTTCTCCTTCAAATCAGTATTGCTTTACATAAGACTAAAATATAAGGGAAGGTGGGTGAGCTAGGAAACTGCACTAGCTATTTTAGAAAAAGATTAATGAAGCAAAATTTCTTTTAATATTAATTTGGGTATAGTTTAGGGAGCATTCACATATTACACTATCCATGGTTGGCATGAAATATAGAAAAATAAATAATTAAAAACGTTTATTATTTTATATAACTTCTTGTTCCATTATATTCATCCAAGAAAGTTGCTAAAAGAGGGAAACAATTTGCTTTTCAAATTTGAATACATTTTATTTTAGTAAAAGTATACATCATAGTGAAAGTCCTTGCAAGTATTTTGCTTAGCAATTTGAGGTCAATTCACTGAAAAATTAAACATATTGCTCAAATGTGCATCTTATTGGTAGGAGAACAAACATTTGCTAACTACCTTTCATTTTGCCACACACTAGTAAGAATTTTTCCAAACGTTGTGTTATTTAATTATCACAGGAACTATTTAAAATAGAAATTATTCCCTCAATCTTTCAAATAAAAGAAAATTTAATAGATGTTATTTATTCTAGGGTCACTCAGCTATTAAGTAGTAAGTGGAATATGAACCTAGATAATCTTAATTTTACCCTATGTCCAATGAGCAAATATAAAATGCAAAAAATAAATAAAAATTACTTTAAAGGTAACTCCCTAAATAGACAATTGTAGGGAAAATGGAAGTTCCATGGCCAGGATCCTCACCTGATCCTAATCTACTCACCCACTGTGCACGTCATGATGTGAAACTTAGCCTACTGCACAGGCACGTGCTTTCATACCCGTTATTGCTTGTGTTGCTATAAAAAGAGTTCCACCCAGTGCTAAGAGTACAGAAGATCAGAGGCTGGAGGAGAGCAGAAGCTGAGCCAGAGGCAGAGATGAAGATGGGCTTGCTACTTATAGACTGCCAGGTGCAGATATGATTTAACATTTGACCTACCACGAGAATAAAGCTTTGTATGAGCCCCATTTTCCCCCAATGTTCCATTGACATTTTTTAATCTCACCAAATCTAAAGTGAACTTGCCTGGGGTGGAAACCCTCAGGCAAGACATTTGGCGTACTCAGCAGGATTCACTCCAGACTGAAAAATGGAAAAAGCTGCCCTCATGGGAGGGGTACTTCAGTGGACTGCCCTTATGGATGGGGAGACACCTGGACTTCCCCAGTGGGCATGTGGTTGGATTGGCTTGCCTCCCAGAGGAGTGGGCCCTCCCCAGGCCTGTGGGAATGTGTGGGTGACACCTGAAGCAGTAGAGGAGGCCCTCTGCAAAATAGGAAATTCCTTAAAGGAACAGAGTGCCTGTGAGGCAGTGGGAGCTGTGGGTTGGCTATTTCTCACAGTGTTAAGAAAGGCTATAAAGAAGAATGATGTACTCCTGTGAGAAGCATGAGAAAAGGAACCACAGGAACACAAGCTGTGAGGTGCTGTAGAGGAGGTAAAAATGTGTTGATGACTGAGATGACAACACTGTGAAGTGCCATGGAGGGAGTGAAGGCTGGAGTGGTAGCATGAGAAGAAGCAGCATGAGAACAGAGGCTGCAAGGGGTTGTGGGCGAGGTAAAGCTGTAGTAGTGCCATCAGCTCTGGAATTGGTGGAAGATACATCAGACAAGGACAAGGGTGTAGGAGTAGTGCCGGAGGCACCAACACCTCCTTTACTGAAATCCCACCTGGTTGTCGTTAAGAAAATAAAAATTCAGCAACCATGGGTTCCTCCAGGAGAGGTGCAGCCCCCTCCCCTTGTCATGGAGCACTCCATATTCTGCCCCTACACACAGGCAGAGTTGGTGGATTTGGGCTCCCAGTTTTGGCAAAAACACTAGAGTCCACATTAGTCTAGCTTCTGTGCCTTTGGGAGGTAGGGATGGGTGGGATTATTCTGTCCAGGTTAGAAACGGGGAAGCTGGATTCGCTGACAACTCATTCTGCCCTGCACCATGATTACAAAATGCATATCAGACCCCAGGGAACCACTTCCTCCTTGATTGGCTGATGGGCACACTTCACACTGTGTGGACCAATCAGGGTGATTTACCATCTTCCCCAGCTAGATGACAGATGTATGCTGAGCTCCAATAGGTTCTCTGGGAGTTGGGTATAAAAAATGCTTATAACCCAGGAAATTATGACCTGTATAAAGAGCTATTTATCTAGGGGGTGAGGAATATGGTGGTACAAATGGCTCCCCCATTTCTCTTTGAGCCTCTAGTGGCCATTCTTGCCCCTCACTTAGGGCAACCCATAAATAAGACTACCCACACTGTGCCAGATTTGGGGGAGGCTGAGTGATGCAGGCATGGAAGGGAGTGCAGTCCACTACTGAGAGGAAGGGTTAAAGGGACCCCATGAAGATCACAAGGAACCCAGATGTGGGTTGATTTGATAAAGTCAGGAGCAGAAAAAGAAAAATTGGATGGGAAGTCAAATTAAATCTTATTGGAGCTGTGGTAATGGTTGAATCTGGAGCAGCAGTTTTAGCCATTGGCCAAGGCGAGGACCAAGACATGGAAGCCAGGGACAATGCCACAAGTCCAGACCTTGTGCCTGCAGCACTTTCTGCCAGACAGTGAGCCAACCCTGCTTGGACCCTCACAGGAAGGCAATAGGATGATATGTGTGACTGAGGGGAAGATTAAGGCAACTGCCTTGGGGACCAGGTGGGGACTGGAGGCCACATGTTGAAATATCAATTCATTGGTCCCCACTGATGTGCAATATGTCCTGTCTCTGGTGGACACAGGGGCTGAAAGTTCACTGATTTATGGCAACCCTGAGTGTTGGTTTCCCAATACCTCCACTGTTATAGATGGATATGGGGTAAGGCTATTAGAGTGAAACCAGACAGAATCCCACTGGGAATATAGTGTCTAATACCATGAATGAGGTTATGCTTACTTCTGATTCTCTTATAGACAATTGTAACACTATTACAAGAGTTTTTAGGTCTTTTAGACCACAGAAGAGCATTTATCCCACACTTGGCACAAATCCTGAAGCCCTTATGCCATTTGGTATGAAAAGGCATCCAATAGGGTCAGGCTGAAATGTGCATTTGCTTTTGCCACTGAAAACTGGACAGTCAAGGCCGTACAGTCCTTGAGTGAGATGGACCCTTCATAGCCCTGTGAGCTGAAGATGGTTATGGCTGGGGCTTTTGGCAGTGGCTTGAATGAACTTGCCAAACTATTGGATTTTGGTCACAGCTCTGGAAGCGAGCAGAGATGTGCTGGCATCTCAAAGAAATAATGAAGCAGATGAATTGGCCCAGTACAAACCAAGGAAGAATTGTTGAAGTGAGGTTCGGCCACCAGAATAATATCTTGCTCCCAGCACTGACTGCAATAAACCCTGGAGACTCTGTTAACTGGACATGGCCTTGGACTTCTCAATACATGGACCAATGATGGCTGGCCCTCCTGGTATCTTGGGCACAAGGCCTGGAGGCCTGCCTCCTGTGTATTCCTGGAGTAATGGCAGAGTGGCCTCACAGATCATGGTAGTGAACCTGAAATGGCCAGAAGGTAAGAGCATCTTACTGGGGAGTTTTGTTTTACTTTTATGGCCAATGCACATACCTCCAATACCTCCAATAATACTATATATGACCCCTCAGTAACCTCCACAGGGAAAGGAGTAAAGTTATAGTATATCAGACCTTGATGAGACCCCCTTCCTGTCATGGTCCTAACAGGACCACTCTCTTGCATGCATGGACAGGATTTGCCTATGTTGGTGTGATTAAAGCATATGTCTTATTGCTGTTAAGTTTAATCTCCTCTAAAGTCTTTGTGGGTTGAGCACACACCCCAGCACAATCTGCTGCTTGTTGAGTGTGCACAGAGCACCCTACTGGTTCTGCTACTGGCCTCCCTTGGGAAGTGCAGGTCATGGACTATCTGAGTAGAACTAGTTTGAATACAGTTGGAATGACCACGACCACTTGGTGGCAATCAATCTCCTCAGGCTTGAGAGTTATCATAACTTTTATTGTTATCTGTATGTTGTTATAGACTTTGTTGCTGTTATGTAATCTGGTTACAATGTTTCAGCTCTCTTGCACAGGGACCATCATGGAAGTCTGAGGGTGTATAGATTGTGAGGCGAGAATCTTGGATAGGTGGAGAGTAGGGAAAATGAAAGTTTCATGGCCAGGATCCTTACCTGATCCTAATCTACTCACCCACTGTGTACATGCAATGATGTAATACTTAGTTTATAGCACAGGCACATGCTTGTATTGGTGATAAACCATTATTTCCTGTGTTGCTATAAAAAGAGTTCCACCCAGTGCTAAGAGTAGAGGATAACAGAGGCTGGAGGAGAGCAGAGGCTGTGCCAAAGGCAGAGACGGAGACAGGCTTGCTACTTGGTAGACTGCCAGGTGCAGACATGATTTTAACACTCAACCTAATGTCATTAGAATAAAGCTTGGTATGAGGCCCTTTTACCCTCAATGTTTCATTGTCGCTTTCCAGTTCCACTGAATCCAGAGTGAACTTGCCCAGGGCTGAAACCCTCAGGCAAGACAATAATATTTAAAGTTTTGCCTCTCTACCTATAAATCTATTAACTTTTTCTCTCTAATCTTTTAAGGATCTGTTCTTTCCCTCAAATCACTTCCATTTACTCCAGGATTTTGCTCAATCGTTTTTTCCTCTTTTTACCTATACGTTCAATTCCTCCCTCTTCACTGGATTCTTTGTTACCAGCTGAAGAGCCTGTTGATGCTCTAAATTTACTTAAAACTAAAAACAAATCCCAAAAGTACAACACATCACTTGATCATGAGCTTTTCTAGCTACTTCCTAATCACCTTCCTTGTTCAGCCTGTTTCTCAAGAGTATAAATTACTATCTCTGTGTTCACATTCTCACTTCTAATATATCCTAAACATTTGGGAATCCGGTTTCCTCTTGCAACATTTAAATAAAACTGTGGTCTCCTTGATATAAAATATGCATTTAATTGTTAGTTCCACTCTTATTGAACCAATATAAAGCATTTGAAACCACTGACCACTTAACTCTTAAAATCACTTTCTCTTTGGCCTCTGAAACTGGTCTTCCTTGATCTTTGCTCTTCTTTCCAATTGTTGTGCATTAAGTATTCTCTTTTACATGTCATATTTTAACATAGTGTGCTCAGAAATCTTAGTCCAATTCTAAGCTTTAATAATAATGATAAATGCTATACACTGAAAAGAAAAATTTGAGAGTTTTTATTTTTTATTATTTACATTTCTTTTATATTTACTAAGTTTTATAAGTTTTAATAATAAAATTTTGGGGTTTTATTTCTGTTACTCTGAGTGGAGATGTCAGATATTCACTGAAACAAAAAAAATGTAATTAAAATTTATTATTTGAAATTGTTTCTCTCCCTCTGATTAAAGATGGAAATGCTGATCTTTATATAAGCTTCATTCCCACATACCTGTTGGATTACTTGAAATCTTCTGTTAGGAATCATTCAGGCATGTAATAATCAACATTCCCTGTATCTTACTGGTTTCTTCCTCAAACCAGTTCTCCTCAAATATGCTTCCCTTATTTCAAGTGATGGAACCCAATTATCTAAGCTAGAAACCTTCTTCTTCAAGTCTAACATCCAATAAATCACGTTTTAACTACTCTTTTCTTTACACTATTGTACATATCACCTCCTTTCTGTCAATAATACTGAAACTTTAATTTAGAGACCCATAATAGATCGCCAATATTCAATAGAATTTAGTCTCTCTATATCTTGCCTTATAACTTACAAACGTTGTCGTAAAATGTGAACAAATAATATTGAGCATACACACACACACACACACATACACACACACACGGAGTCAATTTATAGACTTGCAACTTAGGATAAGGACTAGTAGATCAGAGTAGAAGAAGACTCCTTCAGAAAACTACTAGGCAAAAAGTGTATGTTTTAAAAATCATATCTGTATAAGAATTAGTTATATTGACTGTTTGTTAGTGGTTTCATTGTGCCCTGGAAGACTTTTCATAGCAGCTGTAATGAAACTTTATTGTACTTGTAATGTTCACCTTATTCTATTTGCCAGCCTAAATTTCTTTAAGGGAGATATCATTTTATATTTATTTCTTATTCTCACCACCCTATATAATATTTACTGCCCTATAGTTATTTAACATGTAATCATTCAAAAAATGAATGGGGGAACAAATAAATGAATATAAACATTAATGAGGGAGCAAAAACATGACTACCAAAATATAATTAGAGAATACTTTTCATTGCCATCCTAGCTATTGCTATAATGATTATAAACATCTCTGAATGCTAATGTTAAGGAAGGAAAAATATTAGAAAATAAAATACAGTAATTTTAAAATTAATATTTGTTGAGTTAAAAGTTGTGGATGATTTACCTCTCTAAAATTTTCTGCATTTTTTCCATATTACTATTTATATAATAAAATATTTTGTGGGAAAAATGTATTAGCATATGAAGTGAGACTATTGGGAGCAGCATTTTTTTCTCTAGATTGAAATCATAAATAAGAAGGATCAATGCTTGAGTGGCCTATTAAATTACTTTTTCTGGGTTATGGTATTGGTGACTGATACCAATGGTTAAAATAAAAATAAGATGGAATACAAACCAAGATCAAAGTCCACAAATTAGAAATTGAGGTAGGTATATAAACAGGTTAGAGCATATAAGTATGTTAGCTAAGATAGAAGACATTTATTTCTTTTCTTAAGAAGCAAGGGACACTTCAATATTTAAGAAATGTTTTTCACAAAATTAGAGTTAAATAATTTGAAAAAGAACTTGGAACTTAACAAGATGCCCATGGTCCACAGAATCCACTCTGACACTCTTACTAGAGTGCCTTGCTGTAGCCCCATGGCTGGGTGGTGGTCTGATTGATTGCTGTGTGACAGACCTCCCAATATTCAACTCAGTCAGTCATACAACTAGAGATAAAGATAAATTCAGAAATCTAGTTAGTTCAGTGACCTTCACTGGTAATGAATCCTGTAGGCTCATTAGTTGCAATCTGAGGCATTTTAAAATTAATTGCCTTTAGTTTAATGAAGTTTTTGCTTGCTTGGAAATCAGAACAATGGTAAATACCTCAACAAACTTCTTAGCAATTGTTTATTACAGGCTAGCTGTGACCTTGAAAAGGCTATTCTTTTTTCCAATTGTAATGGCATGTATTACATAGAATGCATAGAAGGGTTTTATTTTAATTTTTAAAACAATTCTTTATGCATTAAGGCCCTTATTATGCTTGCAATCATGTATAACTCACTAAATTATATTCAAATCTCTTCTAAAATTGCTTTTGCGCAGGTTCATTCATGACTTTAATTTCTTGTTTGTTCAGCTTATTTAGCCATATGATTGTCATATTGCTCCAGGCACAGAAGCAACCACCCTGACACAAATGGTTAACTATTATTATGTTTTAAAGAGCATTACCTTATAGTTTATACATATGCTTAACAGGAATATAAATCAGTGCCAAGATCACAAGTTAAAAATCATGAAATGTAATGTTACAAAGAGAAATAACTTACTCCAGAAGAAAATGGGGTTTTTAATTTCCATATTTTGAATTTCTATTTTTACTTGTGCACAAAAATAGGTTGAAATATTTCTTCATTGCATGAATTGCGTAGTGTGTAATTAATAAGTAAAAATAATTATAATTTTTTAGTCGGTTGATTAGGAATATCCAATGGTTATATTTTATGTATTTCTATTGCCAGATGATGTCATAAACTACCAGTGCTCCATTCACTGCTGTAAATAGAGTCATTAGCATCTTTAGATCTAATCTGATTAGAGGGCCAATTCTGGAAACCCCAGAAGCAATTCAGAAAGCTCATCCTTGAAATTCTGTTCTTCCAGAACCATCCTAGGTAACAAAATGGGTGTTAGTCATAGTTCTCCTGATAACATGACCAATAGGATGTATGTCTCTCTCAATCTCTCTCTTCCTATATATATGAAGAGAAAGAGAAAGACAGAGAGATTATATCATATATGCAGATATATGATATATATATATATAAACTATATAACTATATAAATATATAAAAAGCATATAAATATAAAAAGGTATGCAATTATGGAGCTGAGAAGTTCCAATACCTTACCAGCAAGCTGAAGATAGAGGATTGTTGATATCTGAGTCTGAAGGCCTGAATACCAAGAGAGTTAAAGATATAAATTCCTGTCTGAAAGCTGGCAAGCCTATGGCCCAAGAAGAAAGATGCTTCAGTCTAAGTCTGAAGGCCATAACAGACCAATGTCATGGCTCACCAATCAGGCAGGAGGAATTGCCTCTTACTTAGCCTTTTTGCTTTATTAATATCTTCTGTTGATTGGATGGGACCCCCACATTAGGGATGGCTTTACTTAGGCTGTTTTACTGCTTTACTCAGGCTACGATTCAAATTTTAATCTCTTCTAGAATCACTCTCACAGACACACCCAGAATAATGTTTGGCTAAATGTCTAGACATCCTGTGATGCAGTCAAGTTGACACATCAAATTAACCATCACAAAGTAGTAAAATATGAATTTGTTTAATTTCAAATAAAAATAGTCATGAGATATTCAACACTTCCTTCTTGCACCCCAATAAAACATTCACATAATTACAATCTAGAAACTACTACACTATGCTAGGCTACTGTTAAAAAATTCCCAAAATAGAGACTACAACAATGTTATTGATGAAGTAGGAATTAGAGCAACTGAGAAAAGTAATAATTGGAAATTAGTAGAAATTATCTACTTTAAAATAGCCCTGAAAGCACATAACACAAAAAATGTCATGTTTCCTCACTGTATGAAGGAAGACATAATAATATGATGAATTTTTCATAAATAATAAAAATAAATAATTATATTAGAGGGTGCATAGAGTATAGAATTTTACTCCAGTTTTAAAAATCTAGATTAGAAAGTTTGGACAATAATATGACCTAAAGAAAAAGGGTAAGAAATTCTAATTACTTGAAAAAACTGGTACCAGAAATGCTAGGTACCTTAAATGAATCTCATCATTCATGTTTGGGTGAATTCCTTTAAACAATTAAGGCCTATTAATTAACATGTCATTGAACAGAGAAGAGCAAAATAAATTAAAGGCAGTGGGGTAAGTGGATAAAAGTCTAGGCAAAGGAGTACCAAAATAAATAAACAAATAAAATGGAAAACATAAAGTAAAAGAGAACTCAAAAGAGATAATTTATATGTGTATAGTTTATAGTAAACAAGAAATAATACCACTTTCAGACAAAGCATTGATGCAGTTATCCTTAATCTTTAATTGTAACTGTTATTTGACCCACCATATACTGATTTGAGGAGAGAATTACATTAATATTGTGGAACACATTATTTTTAACCTTAATCATATTTTTATCCCAGAAAGTGAGATAATGAAAAAATTATATATAAGCACTTGCATAATTAGAAGACAAATATGATTATGCTATTGGTAGTAGTAGTGAGACAGGGACCATGGGTGTAGTCAGAGTAGGGTGAGGGCCTCCGGAAAAAGCAGGGTGGGATATTTACAGTCAGCAATATAACAGTGGGCAAAGAAGTCCCTTTTGAAACTTTGTGTTAAGCATTATGCAAAGTCAAGGTCACACTAATCCTCTAAGAACAAGATACCAGACTAAGAATATAGACATCTTCCGTAAGGTCAGTTAGAAGTCAAAAGGCCAAGAGCAACTTGGCCTAGAATGATTGAGTGGTTTTACAAATAGGGAAGAGAATCACAGCATAACCCATGACTTTACTGTAAACAACCCTAGCAAGCAGAGAACAACCCAGCCCTCCTTGAGGGCAGGACAAGTGGTACAGTCTACACCCCTAAACCTTTTTTTCATGTTCTCGAAAAATCCTAATCTGCCTATAAAACCCCTAGACAACGCAGCACACTGGACTCTCTTGTCCCCTCCTGGCCTGAGCCGGGAGCTCTGTCCTATCACTTTATTTCTAAATAAAACCCTGTACCTTGCTCTCCTACCTTGGGTGTTTGCTAAGCTCATTCTTTGGCTTCGTGAACAAGAACCCCGGCATCAGTAGTGAGTACTGAGAATATTAATTTGAGAGGGAGTTAATTTGTGAAAAGATTGGGAGAATTATAGGATATCAAGATGAGAAGAGGGGCAGAAATTATAGTGTAAGAATATAAATCTGTGTAAAACTGAGACGGCTGATTATGTGAGACAATTCATCATTAACAAATCCATATGTGCAACATACAGTTTAGGCTAAAATTTTAGGAAGAAAGATTCCTTTGGAACTGCCACCATACATTATACTTTAAGATAAAGTAGAAGTAAATGCATCCAGGGAGTATGCAAACCATGACATAAGGAAGAGTGCAACTGAGGTAGAGCCCAGCAGACTTCCTAAGATGAGAGTCTGGAGAGTCCACAGAAGCTGGAGTTTCTAGGACTGAATACAGAGAAGACCAAGCTGCACACAGAGAGAAGCCCAAAGACCTGAAAGGGTCTTCTTGATTAACAGCAAAGTGCTGATCAACACAGACACATAAGGAAACTACCTCAGGCCAAGAAATGAAGCACTAAATGGATTAGGGGAACAGTGCTTGTTCCCATAAGCCAGCTTAGAACATCTTATCATTCACAAAATTTAGTAAAGTATTCAAGGCAGTGTTGCCTCATTAGTGAAGAATAATTATCCAGAGACTAAGCACTGTTCTGGTCCCAACTAACAAAATTTAGGTTACATATATCCAAAGAATAAAAATGTTTCCAAGTAATTAACTGCAACATAAAACAAAGCTCGTGAAGATGTATAAGAATAAAAAAGTTCAGAAACCAAGGTAAAGAGAAAGTGTCTACCTTCTAATCAAAGATTGCCAGGCATGAAAAGAGGTGGGATTAAAAAGTCCATATGAAGAGTTAATCAATCAAAAGTAACTCAACTGACACAGATATAAAATGTTAAAATTAACAAAGAAAGATAGTAAAACAGTGTGGGTAAAATTGCAATATTTTCAGAATCTCTCTCCTGTCTTTAGTGAATCTGCATACCAGTAGGTGTTTCCAAGGGGTGGAGAGGGTGGTCCATCTACATATCAGCGGGTAATTACAGCAGGGTGCAAGGGTTTATCTGGGCAGGAGGGAGAGGTTGGGTGGAGTTCTCTTCTGCTGCAGCCTGGTCAAGAGAGAGACCAGACAACTGCTTGTAAGAAATAAACGGGTTTCTTAACTTAATATCTCCCTTTGACTGATTTTGGTTTTAGAAGTATTTTGCTCGGGGATTCACAAACAGTTATTACAATTCTTTTCAATGTGTTCAAACAGTAAAGCAGAGACTTGTGATATGTAAAAAAACAAAAAAAAAACCTTTTAAGAGATAAAAAATACAGTATGTGGGATAAAAATTATACTCTATGGGATTAATATCACGTAGGCACTGCAGAAGAAAAGATGAGAGAGTTTTGGGTACCAAAAGAAACTATCCAACATGAAATACAGAGAAGAAAAGTGAATAATAAAAAAAAGAATAACTCACCAGTGACTTCTGAGACTACTTCAAGAGGTCTAATGCATTTATATTACAGTTCCTGCATGAAAGGAGAGAGAAAAAAAAATTTGAATAAGCAGCAACTTATTTTTTCCAAACTTGATAAAAATTACAAACCCACAGATTTAAGAAACTCAATAAAACCCAAGCACAAGAAACATGAAAAAATATACAGAACCACAAAGCTCATAATCAGTAATAAAGAAAAAAATCTTTAATAGAGCCAGAGGAAATGTACAGAGGAAAAGATCAGGATGGCAATAGGTTTCTTCCTGGAAACATTGCAATAACATTTTTATTGTACAGGTAATGGCATAAGAATTTTAAAGTACAAAAAAAATTCAAATAGAATTCTACATGCAGTGAAATATCTTCTAAATGTAAAGACAAAGTAAAGACATTTTCAGGCATTAAAAAAGCTGGAAATATTCATCACCAGCAGACTCTCACTGCAAAAAGTTGAAATTTTTTTAGGAAGAAGGAATATGTCTAAGAAAGGAATATGTGTCCATATAAAAGAAAAACAAATGGTAACTGTGTGGGTAAATATATGATATTTTCCTTAATATTCAGATCTTTTTAAAAGAAAACTGACTTTTTAAGCAAAAATAATAATGCATTAGATTTTGGATCACATGTGTAAGAAAAATATGTGACAATAATTGCATAAAGGTCACGAGAGAGAAAGGAAAGGAAATTACTGTATGGTGCTTATACTATATGTGAAGTGGCATAATATCCTTTGAAAACAGATTGCAATTAGTTAAAAATGAATACTATACACCTGGAAACAACAAGTAAACACAATAGAATACAAAGCTAGGTGGGCCTCTTTGAGTTTTGGAGACAGCACAAAATACATTGCACAATATTGTTCCAAGTCCTTTACTGGATGACTAGGAAAGTTACAAGACTGAGGGAGCTCCGAAATAAAAGAGAACTTCATCGTTGTTTCAGACTATGATGTAAGCTTCCCTGCTGTTTCTGCTCTAGGTTATATGGCCTAGAAGACCCAAAGTTCCTAGAGGAATCCATAAAAACCAAAAGTCCTTTGTGAAGTCTTCAGTAATCCTTCACAGGAAAGTCACAGATCTGATTCCCAGAATTTTGCAAACAGAACACACCTTCTATTTCAAAAACTACGAATTATTTAAATAACAATTTCTGGTTTGCTCTGAGGACCCATTATAAACTAAGCACCTGGCTAGAGGACATTAATTGATTATGCAATTGAGTGGCTTTCTTAAGTTGGGTATTTTTAGAACCAATAACTCATAAGGCTTAATGGATGCAGAAAAATACCACCATACAATGGTAGAAGTCTATTTGGCACTGGTCCAACCAAGTCCAAAAAGTACAAATAAGTGGATCCAGACACCCATTTTTCTTACCTCTGTTGTACCAATGCCTCTTCTTCAACTTAGTGCTTTTTGCCTGGTGGAAAGTTTCATATGACTAGTTGGCAGGGAGAGAAAAAGAAAATAGTACTGGTTTAGAGATGTATTTGCTTAAAATGTAGATCTGTGCTAAAAATGAAATATGGTCACACTAGAGCCTCACGCAGTGGTAAAGGACAATGATGAGTGGGAATCATTCAAATGGACAGAGACACAAGCCCTTTGTATGTTGGAGAAATTAGTCTGAGATAAGAAAATATACAAATTCAAGGGCAATAATAAATGGCTTGGCTGGTTGATCAGGCATCTAAAAGGCACAAACTAGATCATACACAAAGGGTTCTGAGTAAAAAAATAAGACCCATGGAATTAAGAAGTCTATGAATCTTTTTGTCTCACTATTAAGCCCCACCAGACAGCATCCCCTAGAGAATCACTCAACAACCAGGTAGATAAGATGAATTTCTCAGAGGCCCTCGGTTAACCTCTGTTTTTAGGGATGATGGTGCTTTCTGAGGGGGTACAAATGGACTACATGGTAGTAAGTATAGAGGTGAAAGTGTTCCACAAAATGGCTTTACAGACACCAAGACTGACTGAACTACTACTGTTGTGAGTGTTCATCTTGTGAGTAGCAATGAATGATGCCAATTTCTTCATATGATACTATCTTGTGAAAAGACCAGCCTGTGATTTAGTAGAAAGTTAATTATATCTTTCTCCTTCAGCCCTGGAGAATTCAAGGATTCACCTTTATTAAAATTGACACTTGCTGTAGATGTGGTTTTCTGCCTAAAATTTCTCTGTCAGAATCACTACTTAAGGCCTACAGAATGTCTCACTTACATTAATGGGATTCCATATGATAGTATCACCACCTAAAGGGCACATTTTATGACATGGGAGATGCAAAGCTGAAGCTGTGCATGACCTCCAGACCCACTGCTTCTGTACATCTTTTCAGAAGCAGCCATCCTAATAGAATAGGAGAATAATAGTCTCTGAAAGACTCAGCTGAAGTCCTGGTTTAAGTATGATACCCTGAGAGAGAAGGGCGCTGTCCTCAGGATACAGTTTATACATGGAATGATGAATATATAATGTTGTGTTTCTAATATCTAGAATACACAGATATGGTTAAATGGGCTGAAATAGGGTTATCCCTTCACCTCATCACTCTCAGTGACCCACTTATTATTTGTGCTTCTCATTCACAGAACCATAGGTCCTAGTGGATTAATGGCCCTGAGAGAGATGACATTCTTCAGGGATGCCTATAAAGACATAGAAAGCTCCAGTGAACAGGAAGCTATGCATTAACTAACTAATTAACTTCTACCTGGTACTGATGGACCAGCAGACCAAGAAAGGAAAGGCTGTTTGGAGATGTGGAGCTAGTGTTACTACTACTAAAAGGGAACTAGGATGAGTAGGTCTAGGCTCAGTGATTTCATCAAATTGTCTCTGTTCTTCTTTGCCTGGTGATTAATAATGATCTTTCATGGACTAGGTAAAACCTTGGACTGGATAGTTTAGGCTAGATGAAGTGCTGGAAAAATTAAATGAAATTTAAGAAAGAAATTATGAAAATCAATTAGAGCTCTGAGACAAGTTGCAATAACAGGAATTGTATTTTGTTCCAATAACCATGATATTTAAGTTTGTCTTTGAGACATTCCTGAATCTCAAAGGCCCTATGTCTGAGATTTATGGATGAACCGTGGCAGACATTTTTGCCCTGCCAATCACACATCCTTTCAGCTTAGAATGATTTTAGCTCGAGCTGCAGTTGATCCTGTAACCTCAGGTTCTTCCAAAATGAAACACTGTGGACTTCTCCAAGTTTTCCAGGTCCTCTCCAAAACCCACAAATTGCCATTCATGTAGCACCCAAGAGAAGTCCAGAACTGATGGGGTAAGTTAACAACTGCTGGAGTTAAACCTCAATCAATGGTCAAAAGGAACTGGTGGATGAATGCCCCAGGCTCTTGTATTTTGGAAAGATAAGGTGGAAAACAACTCTGTACATTTCTTTAAGATCCCAGAAAACTTTATTCCTAACTATTCAGAGCAATTATTTCAATATTTCAATAGTGAATCATTACTTTTGCTTCTCTTTATTACCTGTATCATTCTTCCCACTTCTTATTCTACTTTTGGAATCATCTTGCAAATAACCTATTTGCATTCCAGTCATGTTAAACTCTACTATCAGGGGACGGGGAGGGTCCAGACTGAGAAAGGCATAGAATGTCTTATTTGCCATTCATTGTATTTCCAGTTTTTATATCAATTCTGGTATATGGTAGAACTTAATGGTTGTTTATTTCTAAATACTCAAGATTAGTGACCATTGGGGAAACAAATATTTAAAAGAACATTTAGTCTGACTAGAGTGAAAACAACAGTAAAAGCATTGTCTAGACATTCTTAAATTTTTTTCTGAACATAGCAAAAGTTAGATGGATGTAAAAACCAATATATGTATAATTAGATTGAAGCTAGATGACAGATGATATAGCTAGATGACAGATAGAGTGCATGGAACAGAAACCAAAAAATAAAAAATAAAACAATAGAAGTCAGGGAAGGCAATTAACAGTCTACATACAGAATTGCAAAAAATAATGATTAAAATGTTACTCTCTTTCTCTCTCTTAACCTCACCTCTCATTGCCACTTTAATTTCTATTTGATGCATCATTCCTCTATTCCTCTGCCTAGCAGTTTTTGCTGTCTGTGATTTATTTTTCTTTGCAATAACTCACTATGACCTTCATAGCTCAAGTTTTATATCATTTTTCTAGTTCAAGTTCACAACTAAAATGTGTGACTTACAAATCCTGACTGACTAGATAGCAAATCTTCTTGGTCCAACTGTGACTATAGCGGTGGGGCCCAAGATCCTGCTCAGCAGTACTTAGAAGAGCAGAATTCCAGAAGGGCATTTGCATTTCTTTAAAAAGAAAACATGAGAATAGGAAATAAATAATTGCCAAAGATATCTCACAGCAAAATAATAGTTTTCAATCTTGATAGTGGATCTTTATTTGCATGACTACAAGTGTTAAGTAATATAGTATTTCCTTCTTATAAAAATGTGACTCTTCAAGCAACTATTTGAGAAATTCACTTTTACTAAGAAAGTTTTACTTGGGATATAATAGGATAATTACATATAATTTTATTGAATCTTTGCTATATTCCATTGATATTGTAACTAGTTTGAATGTAAGACATTTTCTTCAATACTAGTTTTAAAAGAAATCCAGAAAAATTAGTGTTTGTGTAGGTGTTAATGTTAAGTTCAATGCTTAAGGACATATCAATAGCTATATATGATATATACATTAAATTTATATGTACAGGATATATCGGGCAAAACACCAATATTATGCTAGATTTTTAACAAAAAGCCTTGAATTTCTTGAGTTATTCATGATCTAAAATGAATTCTTTTTAAGTAAAATTGTATATGTCTTATGATGGTTGGCTGAGAAATTTAAAATGTTCTTTTTGAATAATTTTTCATTATTTCACAGCAACAAATTTTCCTGTTTATATTATTGTCAGGTCACTAGACTCTATATTTATTTCTTTTTACTAAGCAAGGATGACTGATTAAGGGTGCTAGAAGGAAAATGTTTTCCTTCTGGAATTTAATTAGTTTGACTTTAACTCAGGAAAAAGCAGTCTGCTAGCTGTCAGCTACAACTTGGATCTCTAGCTAATTAAAGCTCTGAGCAAGCCTATTAAAATTGTTCAAAGCCAAGCCCCCTTTAAAATATCTTCAACATTTCCATACAAGGAGTGAGGGTGATATTACTGTGCACATCTGTTTTATTGCTTTTGTGTTGAAAATCAGCTAGGATATACTATCTATTTAGCTCTGCTTTTTTTTTGGCGGGGGAGAGGGGTAATATTTTGAATGCGTCAACATTTGACGTATAGTATTTTTTTTAGGCTGATGTATGTCTTGATAAAACAGATGTAAAAACAATTTAGAGTCCCCTTCTCTAGGACAGTTATCAAAATATTCAATTTTGTGTATGTCTGTACTTTCAGAACACTAGTTATTACAAATACAAAAATTTCTTTTAAAATAGAAAATAGAATAATTTACCTGATTTTTCTTATTCAAGATACTATTAGTTTAATAATTTGAATTAGCTAGGCTCAGAGACATGGCAATAACTAGAGTTAGATTTTTAAACTTGTTAAGAAAATTAAAGGATGTGTTGTCCATGATTAAACTTATATTCTGTCATAAAATCTAATAAGATAAGGCTTACTCAATCCACATTTGTATATTTTAGAATATGGAGTTTATTCTCTAGTACAAGTATCTGGTGTCCCCAGTGAGAAATAATATGATATCTCCATAGTAAAGATAAAAAAAACATAGTTCTAGGCAAATTCACATATGCACACACACACATATACATCTTTCTCATTTATTTTTCCTATTTCTACTAGTTCTGCTCTATGCTGTGGTATCTCCTTCCTACCTTAGGGACATTGACAATGACCCTCAGTCTTTATGCATACACATGCTCAAAGTTCAGTGCATGCACATAAAGCTATAAATTGATTTATGAGAAGGTTTCCTTTTTCTGATAGTTGTTGTAGGATGGTAGCCATGACTTTGGGGTATCACAGCTCACTTTATGTCTAAACTTAGCAGATGGGCTGCATTGGTTTTGGGAAGAAAGTCAGCTCCAAGTCCATGAACTAATGCACTGAAGGAGACTGCAAAATGCTTTATGGCAGGAGGAGTATGTTTCTGTCTATAGTGACACCTGGAAACCAACGCTTAATATTTCAGCAATGGAAATACCAATATAATTTCTGGGAAAGACAATCAATCTGTCCCTGGGAATGCTAGCGGAAATTTTTTACTTATTTATAACTTTATGTCAATCATTGCATTATTACTAGTATAGTTAATAAGTACCAAATAGCAGCTTTATAAACATTGTTTAATAAGTGGCCTAGCCTCTACGGAATCACCAAATGTATGTATTATATTTCTTTTTAGGATTGGTATGAAGGATAGGTTTTAATTTGACAGAACTTAATTTGGGAGTCAGTGGTTGCAAAATTATATAACAGTATTTTTATGTGTGCACAGAGGATTTTTTGGGAAGACAGGCAATGTTCTCTAGATTTTCAAAAAACAGCTTTATTATTTAGGACCTTTTATTATTTCAGAGCATTATTTCTTTTCATGAAAAAGAAACTATTCTTGATTTCTCAATTGCAAAGAGATAATATTTTACTCACCAAACAAAACATGTGAAAGGCCAGTTAAGGTCAGAAAGAAGACCTGGAACCAGAGACTTAAACATTTTCTCTTCATCACCTCTTCCCAACCTCTCATGCTGTGAGTTAGCTATGGAATGCAGTCATCAGCACGTGGATTGTGTCTAGTAACATGAAATGGAATGACATGTGGAAGAATACATGGGCTGGAAATGGGAGAACTTAAAGCAGAGTGGAAGATTCACGAAGAAAAACAGTGGTTAAAGAAATAGAATTGAAAGGGTGTACTGTCAACAAAAACCAAGGGTGAGGTGAGTTTCTGAAAAGCAAGGTAATAAAGTACAGCCAAATTTGCTCAAGACCTTTCTCCATACTTAAGGACTAAACGAAGTCTGTTACATTGTTTATTAGTGAGCTTTTAAGGAAGTTATTTGTTAGTGAATGTGGAGGAAAAACAATTTAGAGTTGAGTAAGACCTTTTTGGTGTATTAAACATACTATTGAACACCTAACCTAATTTCCTTAAACTTATATTTTACCCTATGTAAAATATTAAATTGCATATGTTAGCTGAGAAAAGATGAAGATGTATGATTATTTACTTAAGGTGCATGGTAAAATATATGCTATTGTGATCATGTTAGAGAATATAACTTGTTACATGAAATTTTCCTTAACTTTTTTTTTTGATCCTTAGCTTTTAACTTTTTTTTTTGATCCTTAGCTTTTTGAGCTATTAAAATTTTTAAATTCCTAGAAGGCCATCATTTCTGAAATAAAACTAACCTAATAATAAGTAGGTGAACAAAGTTATTTAGCATAAATACAGCAAGCTTAACTTGCTGATTGTAGACTTAATTTCATAGAATTTTTATTCTTCTATAGTAAAAATGTATACAATAAATTTTCATTTTTTAATGCAATTCTCATTTTCCTCAATTACACAAGTTATTTGCATTTTAGAATATCTGAAAATGAGACATAGTTCAGAGCAAAAGGAAACAATCAAAAACCTTGCTACTAACTGAGTAAAGTTTCCCATAGCTTATGCAAAGTGCTACCATAAGCACATTATGCTATCTTTCATTATTTTAACATATTATATGTGCTATTATAACCTTAATGTTTATCTTCTGCACAATATCAGCACTTGAAGGGTGGGATCCATGTACTAGTGATCTGTAATCCAAACAACCAGCAAAATGCTGATGCACGGAAAGTACATAAAATGTATATAAATTACACTTTAAATTTTCATCTAAATTACCATCTTAATTTATCATAAATGTGTGAAATTTAAACTCTGGAAGTGACTAAAGGTTAAATTACATTTTCACCCCAAATATTAGGCAACTTTCCATGAAACCTTAGCAAATCACAACTATTTTCCTTCTTAACACTCAATGTATCTATTATTATCGCTACCATATATTGGCAAATTGTATTATATAAAACATATAGGTGGACAACATTTACATACATATGAGCACTATATACAAATATATAGATTTGTGTTTAAGTGAAACAATTCAATTTACTTCCCACTTCACATATATCACAAAATTTGCTGGCTGAATATACAAGATGTCTTTTAGCAAAATTGTGAAAGAGGTGTGATGAGAAAAACTGTGAGAACAGCCAAAACATTACATATTAGAAGTTTATTCAATTTCATGAAAAATAAGTAGATCAGCCATCCCTGCTCTCAATTATAGGGAGGAAGTAACAGTATAATTTACTATGACAAAGTTGGGACTAGAAATAAAAAGACGCAGGATAATGTCTCAGCTTTCTTTGTAAGAATGTGACCTTATTCAGTTTGCATTTTCAAAAATAATCTAATGTAGTTTCAGTGTAAAAATAATATTTACACTGAAAAAAATTTTTGTATTAAAAATTTTAATACACATTAAATTTAATTATATATTGATGTTATATTAAATAGTATATATTATATACCATAATCATTGATATGTAATATATAACTATATTATATAACATATATTACATTGTATATATTAGGTAATTGTATAAAAAGAACAACCAACACGAACAGCTTAAAAACAAGCACAACTAGGTAAGTATATTGCTGAAATGGTTGAATCAAATATACAAAGATAAAAACCAGTCAAATATTCACAAGCATTTAGCTTTGTGTGTTTTTTAGTGTGCTTTGCAAAACAAATATGGTATTGATTAATCAGAAAAGTCAGTTTTCAGAAGTTATTTAAGAAAACTATGAAACACACTCATTTATATTAGTCTTGGTTAAACTGTGTCAATTTGTCCTTGTAAATCTTTATAATGTTGTCAACAGAATGTGAACTTTCTGACATTCTCTTTATTGTTATATCACAGCCAACTGTTATATGTAGAAAAATTGTCAACATGTGACCTGGTATTAACTTTTTGTGTATTGAAACTGCTATTTTTCAATACAATTACTGCTATTTTGAGTATTTTTTAAATGTCTTTTTTAATAATTCAAATAATGAAAGTAATGTGACTATGTGCCACAGCCACATTTATGGCGTTAGCACATTACTAGTGAATAGAGGGTGCAATGAGAAGGAATATGTGGAAGTGTTTTAAATAAGAAAGCAGTATGATTGCAAGTTATATTCAAAGTGATTCAAAATTTATCAGAAATGTGCTTTCCATGGAAATCAGTGAAATAAGAGTAAGTAGAATATTTTAAGTACAGATGCTTCATTTCTTAGCCCAATGACCTAATATACAATACTCATCAAAATGAGAAATTATTTTTCCTTTAAGACAATCCTTTATTTTGTTTTTGTTGCCCCATTATTTCCTTGTAGGACCATAATTTGTTTTAATTATATTGAAAAGATCTCTACAACCAGCAACAATCTGCTTGGTAAAAGCTACTAATCCTTTTAGTTATTTTTAAAATAAGTTCAGAGGACTTGGAAATCTATGTCAAAGGTCATTTCACATTAAAAGTACTCCAGTGAGTTAAAAATGCAAGGACTTACCAATTATTTAATTCTTGCAGGTAAAACAGAACAGGTAGTGTTCAAATAAATATTTATGAGAAAATTTCCATAGGCCTTTACCTATTGACAGTATACTAGAATGGCACCAATTGCTTGTAAATTATCAACACAACAGAACAAATGAGGATGAGCAGATCTTGTTAGTATGTTTATGGTTGCAAAAACTTTACTATTACAATAATTCCGCCTATACTATCAAACTTTTCAATACTGATGAGCAAGTAAAAGCATTATCATAGATGTAAATGACAAAAATGTTGGAGTCTGTTATCTGTGAAAGGATGATTGCCTAGGGTATTTTATTTACAGAGTAATTATACCTAAGGCCAGGATTTGGGGAAAATTTTCATGAAAATTAGCGGTATTCTATTTTCCAAAGGTCTAAATGAACCCACTGTGTAACAGACTAAGTTAAATGCAGGATTTGGGGATCATCATGATTGTAAGAAAATACATCATACTCCTGGAGTAAACTTTTTAGAAAAAAATTTGTTCATTTCCACACCTGTTGCTGCAACTCACCTCTGTATGGGGGTACTGTGTTCTCTTAATGAAAAGACAACTGCTTTAATACTCATAAAATGGAACATTTTGAAAATTATATTTTCCTCCTGTATATCTAATATTTTTTTTTCATTTAAAGAAACAAAACATCTGTCCGTCAGGTATCCTTTGGCACCTCAGTTTTGAATTGTCTGTCATCGTCTCTATTCTCAAAAATCAGCATAAATAAGAGATATGTCATTATTTAGACAAGCATTGTCATATCTCAATATTAAATCATTGCAAAACTACAATCCTGGATAGTATATATCAGCTTCTAATTTCCATTATTACCCAAATGGGATTATGATAACATCACTTGTTCAATCTTTATTGAAGGTTTATTCAGAAACAGTCATATTCATAAAATTTCAGTGTGTTTTGGTAAACAAAGTAGCTGATATGGATCATTTCTATATATAGTTTGATGTCCAGAATATAAAGTAGATTTCTCTCAGAATACAGAGCTGGAAAAAAAAACAAGCCCATCATTAAAGAGGTATACTTTTTTGTTAGATAGTTAAAATCCTATAGTACATTGCATTTCATTCTTGTGTTTAGTTGCAAAAAATCTCAGAATTAAATTCTCTGACTTTGTTTTTTAACAAATGCTAAAGTGAATTTAACATTTTATTGCCCTTCTCTCTCCCCATTTTGATATTTAGTTAATGGATTTTAATTTTCACTATGGCATGTTTTTTTTTCAGTTTTCTTTCCCCAATTTTTTGCTTTTTGACTAACCATAACATAAAATTTACAATTTTAACCATTTTCAAGCTTAAAATTTATGGGTATTAAGTACATAAAATGTTGTGAAATCATTCCAGAAGTTTTTAATCGTCCCAAACAGAAACTCTGTACCCATTAAAAGTAACTGCCATTCCTCTCTCCCCTCAGTCTCTGATAACCTCCTGTTCTACTTTCTGTCTCTATGAATTGGTGTTTTATGTTTTTTCTATAGCTTCATTGTAAGTTATTTAAAACACTTATTTTTTAAATTATATATACTACATTCTTTTAAGTAACATAATGATTCATATTTCTGCTTTTACAATGAACTGTAGCTAACAGGGTAGGAAGATAAATGATAACTGGAAGTAGAAAAACCTTGCATTTTATATAAAGTTGACTTTTTTGTTTAATGTATAATTAAAATAAGTGAGAGAGGATAGAAGTCATGTGTAAATATGAGTGGAAAATTAATTGGTAATAACATGAAAACTGCTGCAAATTAGAAAAAATACATTTGGCATCATGAAAAGCAATTTGGGGTATTATTCTAATATCGGCCCCCTGTGATAAAGACTTTTGTTAGCTTATTGTGGTGACCATTTCCTAATGTATATAAACATCATATCACTATGTTGTACAGCTGAAACTAAAAAATGAGAGTCTTGTCAGTTGGATAGTCAAAGAAAAAGAGCATGAATAATACTAACCAGTTCTACCTTTGCTTAAAGAATCAAAAACAAATTATTAAGACAAGTAGTGATTCTCATCTCACTACACTGATGGACAGTGACTGTAATAGGGTTGGTGGGGGGGACCTGATGAAGGGGGTAGTTTAATCATCACAATATTGCTCATGTAATTGTAGGTTAATGATACTAAAATAAAATAAATTAAAAAAAAAGAATGGTAGATAAAGGGCTGAGGGATTTGTTAAAGGTGAAAGAAATAAATAGAGGAAATGAAAGAAATTGATTCATAGTCAACATTTTTCATATGTAATAAAAACTATTCACCACTATACCCTATGTCAGTACTAACAAGGTATCTACACTCATTTTGTGTTGTACTATTTAGACATTAGCCAAGAAAAACCTATTTTGTTATCAAAAAGAAATGCACACCATCATTAGAACAGTAGGGAAAAAGGCTCCAAGATGTTAGATGGCAGCTCTGATGTTTATGGTAGTGATTGTATGGTATTCACATTATATTTATCATTTGCATTGGCTGAAAATTAGAGATGAGATTATATTCTCTCACATATATGGTCACAAGCCTAATGGCTTAAATTATACAACTTTTGAACAATATAAAAATATGTCATATGCAAACATTTATATTAAAGAAGTCTAATTTCCCTCATCTTCGGAAACACTTTGGTTATATATTCTCAGAATTTCCTGGAATTATTATTTTTAGGAGAAATTTAAAAGAAGGGACCATAGTTGCTTTGAAAATCAAATGATACTGTCCTAGAAAAGTGCAAATGTACAAGTTAAAAAAAAAGAGAGGTGAATTTTAAAAGTCACACCCAAGGCCTCTAAAAATATTTTTGTGATGCTACAATAGCATCCTAGTTTTTATGTAACTTCCACATTAATAATATCGGTGTTGTCCATAAAGTTTATGGACACTTTTTCACTTTGGCATTTGTAGATCTCAAGACTTGATGACATTTTAAACAATTTTTCCCCATTGATATTTATAGTGTATAAATTTCTGTTTTCAAATTGATTATTTTGACTCCATTTCATTATTTGTGTATATTATTTACTGAATAAAACTGTTGGACCCAGTTTGTACAGATAATTACTACAGAATTTCTACTCCTGGCAATGGAAGAATAGCTTATCTAATTCCAGTAAGGACAACTAGAAAATCTATATTAGAAAAAAATGATCAAAATTGCCTGAGTGAAGCTCAGAAGACAGCAAAGATGTGAGTTACCAAGACCGCAGAAAGAATAGAAGCCTGGACAGATTCTGCCTTTTCCCTTGAGGTTCTCGTCAATTCTAAAACAGGTGCTCAGAGACCAAAAAAAAAAAAAATGTCTTGGAGCCTCTCACAGTCTCATGCGCTGAGGCCAAAGAATAGGAATTCCATGTATGATGAAGAGGGAAAAGATGACTGTTAAGGCATCTTCAGGAAGAAGTCTTAGGGGTACAGGAAAGTTGGCAGCAAGGTAGTGATGATAAAGACTGCAGCCCGTCCTCCAATAGTCTCCGTCCCTAACTGGTTACAGCCTTCTGTGCCTAACCTTCCTCCCAAAGCAACAGGAGTAAATTATTTCTGAAGGAAGATAACATAGTCAAGATATGGATAACATTATGTTTTTGTAAAAAACTCCGTATCTCAGATTCAGTGAAGATATGTCAAAATAACAAGAATTGATAAGAAACAAATAGATAAAAAATATGATAGTGATGGGAGCAAAGGTTATCCAGATATTGGAGTTGCCATATATGAACTTTCAAATAAATGTGATTGATATGTTTAAGATTTTTAAATGACAAGATGAAGGATATCAGAAAACAAGAAAAATAAGGAACTGATGGAAATATTATAACTGGAAAACAAAAGCTAACTACAACATACAAGATGGAGTTAAATGGAAGATTAGATAAATTAGAAGAGAGAGTTATTGAATTGTATTATATGTTAAAAAAGAAACTAGATTTCCATAAGAAAACATAGAAAGACAAAAAAGAATCATTATGTCAAAAGAAACTACCCTTTTCAATTTGGACATGTAAAAACCTTAGAAGTCTTCTCTCCTGTCCTTATTAAAAAAAGGAACATGAAATAAACCCAAATCAATTATTTTCCTTGGACTATCATAAATTGAGGTTGCAAAGGCAAATCACCACCCTGAAATTTATAAGGGACAGGCAAATTGAGAGAGTCACAGATAGAAGTCACTGGAACTATAAACTGGTAGAAACCCTAAAATGGTCATTTTGGTAAATTACTGAATGTAGAAACTCTGCTGGATTCTCACACTGAAGATCCAGAACAATTCTCTTGTGGTTCTGTCAGGGACATGGTAAAAGTAAACATTGTGAAATATGTCCAGAACATTCTCTATTAAAAAGGTCTACTCTCTAGAGAAAAAGACTTGATTAAAGTTTATTCTGGCTATGGGAAGGAATTTCCTCACACTCCAAGCCCCTGTAGCATTCCTTTAGCAGAAGTCGGGGGAGGGCTATAGATAAATGTGAACATTACATCCCAGAGACACAGACCTTTCATCTGTCACTAATATTAATTCAAATTGAATGTAAAATTAACTTGAATGTAAAATTCAGAAGTATAAAAATGCATATTACTAAGTGAAAGGAACCAGTCTGAAAGATTACACACTGTATGACTGCAGTTATATGAAATTCTGGAAAATAAAACAGTAGTGACTATAAAAAGATCAGTGGTTGCCAGGGACTTGGGCTGGGGAGGCGGGGTTGCACAAATGAAGCATGAGATTTTAATTTTTTTTTTTAGTATCTTTATGACACTATTATTACAGATATATGACATGATGTAGTTATCAAAATCCACTTAGCTTTACAAAAAGTAAACCTTAATGAATACAAATTTTTAAAATATCACTTAGGAGACTTCATAATCCATGTATGGAATGTGGAGTGTGACAAAACAATGTAACTATACTTACTGCAAATGTATGAAACAACCCCATTGAAAAAGACTGAAGGAAAAGTAACTTTGGAAATGAATAGTTTGTAAACCTTAAGGCAAAAGAAAGTATACAAGAACACTATACTCTATTAATAAAGTTGTTTCCCATGAGTGTTGGATTAAAAATTCTAATACTGCTCTACATGTATGCTAGAATTAAACAATTTAGTAGGTGGATAATAGGTGGAAGAAGTCAGGTTTCTGACTGTTGGAACTGGAAATTACAGATAAACATATAGTGATGAATTATAGTATGAGACAGCAGTATGAATTCACGTTTAGCTTAATATAGGTAAATTGGTAACACACAGAAATATTTACAGATACATGTACATACACACGGTAGTACACACATATGTTTTTGTAGACCTGGTGGTATTCCCTGCTTTGTCAGCTGAGTGAGCCTAGAAGAAATGACACCTTAGTGACACACTGGTTCCCAGAGTTTGGTTTCCAATGCCCTTCTCCAATAAGAGGAACCAGAGTTCACTGGAGTCAATGCTGATTCTAGGACGGGAGCAGGAAGTACACAAGAAGAGCTTGGATCATCATTTAGTGCCAAAATGTAAGAATGTGCTAAAAATCAGACAAAAACAAAGAAAATTAAAAAAATAATGATGAGAGTATGTCAAAGGGTCACAGAAGCCAGTGTAAGAAATCTCAGGAGCTAAAGCTAAGACAGTATTTTGGAGTCTATACCACCATAAATGATGCATGAATAAATAAATGAACAGGAACAAGAGACATATCTCTCATGCAGAAGAATTCTAAATAATTTATACAGATAGTATGCCCTCAAGGAGGTGGAGCAGAACTCCCTACTCCTTAGGCATGGGTTATGAATAATGACTTCCTTCCAAAGAGTACAGTATGGAAAGGGAGAAAAATAAGAATATAGGATGGGGAAATCTGACAAACACTATATCACCCAGAGATAAGTCATATTGTTAATATGTACCTTTGATATGATGTGATGAGAATAGCACTTTATCTTTGTGGTCTTCTTCTAAAAAGTATATAACCCTATTCTAAACATGAGTAAAACATATAAACCACAAATGAGGGATTTTTCAAAAAATGTCTGGCAAGTACATCTCAGAATTGTCAAAATCATCAAAAGAAAAGAAAGGAAGAGAAAAGGAAAGACAAGGAAAGGAAAAGAAAGTCTCTGAAGAAACTGCCACAGCCCAGAAAAATCCATATATGATGTAGTATGTTGGATGGGTCCTGGGGCAGAAAAAGGACATTTACTACAAACAGAGAAAATATGAATAAAGTGTGGTACTTAGTCAGTAATAATGTATTAACACTGGTTACACTGGTTAGTTAATTATAACAAATGTACCATAATAAGGTAAGGTGCTAAAACTATGGTAAACTGTGTTTAAGGTATATGGGACTACCTGTATCATTTTCACTTTTTTTTAAGTAAAATAAAAACTGTTCTAAAATAGAAAATTTATTGAAAACAACCAAAACAAAGAAGGAGATTAAGTTAGTGGAGAAGGAGCACAGAGGACTTCAGTATTACCTTTCTTTGATTCAACTGAAAGATGTATGAATGTTTTTATTTTGTGAAAATTCATAGAGCTATACCTTTGGCATGTGCCTTTCCTTGTCTTAATATTATATGATAATTAAAAGGTTTATCAATGAACAAAAAAGAAAGCATGAAAATCAATACCAGTTGAATTGCAGAGCAGAAACCTTCGAGACTAAATCCCTGCATTGGAAACAAATCACAGAACCAAGTTTCACACAAGTCCCTAAATTGCCAATGTTAGGTGATTGTCAGCCACGATATAGGATACAGGTCTTGCAGATTATACACTGGAAACCTTTATGAACCCTGTTGGATCTAGCGGGTCCTTCCTTCACTCTCCATATTCAGAACACATCCAGCCCACACTGCAGATGATCTTTGGAGCACTTGAAGTCAGATGACTCTAATTTCATATACAGGGCCCCAATAACACACTGAAAAATAACAGAATTAAAGTCAAAAGTTGAAAATGAAACACCCCACTCCCCTTTACCCATCAAACTATAATACTGTAAATTCTTGAGTCTTCTTTTAACAGTTCCAGAAAAACACTCGGTGGTGATACTGACAAACAGAACCATAAGTGAATAGATACTGATATTTTTGGACCACTAATAATCACCTTAACATAAAAGTGAACACTCCATTTTTGCTAATGCTCACATTGATATTTCAGGAAGTTTTTATTACATTAAATGTATACAAATGGAATTTTAATGAAATCTCTAATTAAAGAAAAGACAGAATTCTGTAGCACACATTGATAAGAAATGATATTATATCCATGAAATAATAACAGGACACAATGTAACAGTAACACAAAGAGAAAAAAGGTGTGTGTGTTGTGTGTGTATATGAAATAATCCAACTGCAAAGTGATATATAAATCTGAAAAATCCTCACAGTAAGCAAAGCAAGAAACAAAAGCAAAATAAAGCAAAATAAAAATGAAACAAAATAAGATAAAAATATCAGAGATGAATTCAGAAAATTTGGAACAATACAGGGAGATTAAAATCCAAATAAGAAGATCCAGAAAGCTAGGAGAGATAAAACAGATGGGCAGGGAATTATTATAAAATAGTACAAGTAAGTAATGCAAAACATAATTGGCCCCATGAGTCTAGAACATTGGATGAAATAGAAATGAGAACTTAATAAAAATTTAAAAATTCCAAACAGATGCAAATAAATACAAAAAGAACTTGTAACTCTAAACAGCTAAACTGGAAGCTAGAAAGCAATATATTCTTATTTTCAGTCTTCCTTTCCTCTCACATAGAATTCTATACTCTATCATTCAAATATTGTGATAAAGACATTTTTAGACATGCACCATCTTCAAATCTTTACTTCTCATTCACACTTTCTCAAAAACTAGTGGAAATACTTCCTCCAAATAAGGAGTTAAAACCAAAACAGCACACAGAAAATGGAAAGCAACACAGGAAAGAGAGAGAAAAAAAAGAAGGCTTACTCTGAAAATGAAATGAGAAAATGAATGAGTGAACAACTTGTTGAGACTGGTTGATGATTTAATTTTTGTTAGCACACTTGAAAGTAATTATCTGGCAAAGTTTTGTATGAATTGATCATAGGTACTTAGGAACTAAGCAAATGCAGAAACAAAGAAAACAAACAGAAAAGATGATAAGTCATTTAGTCTAGGCAAAAGACCAAGTGTATAGAGGAGGAAATGTAATCTTATTTTGCTACATGACTGAGTTCCGTGTAACATTTACAATATAATTACATGGGATATTGATCTAAACAAAACCAAAACCACAATGCAGTTGTGTTATATGTGGCACAGTGTGTATGTGTATGCATGTGTGTATGGCAGAGAGATCACTCAAATATTTTTGACATACATCCTCCTCTTTCCAAAAAGGAAGTCAATTTGTAGTATCCAAACCCTACAAGTAGTAAATAGTACATTCAGTATGTTATCTGCAAAATAGATAACAAAAGAAACAAAAATGTGAAAAATGCCTGCCTTTGAAAAACAGGAATTGACAGGAACAGAGAGGAGACTAATTTTTCATTATCTGCATTCAAGTAATAAAATCTAGCATTTATATAGCTTTTAAAGATAGGTGCCATTAATAACCTCATTTCATATATTAGAAAACTGAAATACAGTGAGTTTATGGGACTTCATAAGGTCATCCATGCAATGAATCATAGAACAGAGATTTTAACCCAGGCAATTTGTCTTTAGTGTCTATACTCTTAACCCACCATGCAAAACTTGCAGTATATAGAGAACTCTTTGACTGATAAACTGTATATGATAATCAGTATTAAAAACAAACATAAATTTTAAAAACTCTGTCCTGAAAAAGAAAAACAAACATATTTTCATGTCAACATTATTTTGGTGTCAAAGGTAATTCAATGTAAAAGTCACACCTTGTTTTAATGGTTGTTGAATTCAGGTATAGGGGCATTAGCAAAATGTATGAATACACTATGTTCATACACTACCACCAATAAAAGTGAGCATTCTCTGAGAGTTGAAATTTTGTGACAAATGATTATGAGTAAATTGTTACTTTTATTAAGGAAGTTTGACTTACACAAAATGTGGTTCTCAGAAATACATTCATTGCATTTCCACTCATTGGTAAGATGGTGAAAAAGCTTTATTAGGCTATTTATTTTGACTTACATAGGGAAACTAGGAAACCTGTACACAAACATAAATGAGAATGCACAAAGAATTGAAGAGATTAAAATGTAAAATGAAAAGTAGCAATTAAAACTAGAATAAATGACAACAAAGTAATCCCCAAAACTTGTCTCTGAACTACTCCTAAAACATTCCCTTCATATCACCCATTTACTGTTAGGAAACAGGTCAAGTGACTACAGAAGTTACTGACAACTTATTTTGCCATAGAAATTCTCTCTATAAAATGATGCCCTGTGCAGCCTTCTGCTGCTGATGTTTCACTGTTTTCTCCTTCAAGAATAATCACCACTGAATATGGTGATAGAGGATCTCAGTAATGGCAAATTTGGCACTGTTTTCAGTTTAGTTAATCCCAATTTCAGGTGAGACCTAGAGTTTAAGCCAAACCATCTACACCCAAATGCCCCAAATATGTGGATTTTTTTAAGGGAAACTACAGGCAAAGATTTCTTCTCTTTAATAACCACGAACCCCTTACAGACTTCAGACATTTATCAAAATAATTCCCCAACATCCAAGATTCAAAACTAAAAATATGAGAATTTAGATACTCCCTTAACATATCACAGTTCTACATAAGAAGGTGTTACCTAATTTAGAAAAGCAAAAACACCGTTTATATTTTGGATCAACCTCAACCAGGGAGGCCAAGAGGTTTTGCCTACACTCCTGCTATCAGCATGACTCTCAATTTGGCCTGTGGTTACTTAATAGATGTTTAATTAAGAGTGTATGGCATAAGCTAAGTCAGACCTAAAGGGCTGGTCCAGGTTCAGGGAATTTGAAAACAAAAATAAAAAAACCCACCACCAATCAGGCACAAATTAAGGGTTGCTTTGACTCTAAGAATCAAAACAAACAATGCAAAAGATACATACCTGGCAAGGATATATGTCAGCATTTATGCATTAAAAACTTATAAGGGAAAAATATCTCTGTTTCATTAGGCAGTGAACTGAAAAGCTGGTCTACAAATGTGGTATGTTCCATGAGGTAATAACATTCAATTACATTATTTTTTCCTTTCAGTTAAAAGGATACAATTCGCTACATTTATTCTACAGTTTTAACATTAATTGGGTTAGTTTGGGTTTAAATATGTTATCATTCTCCCAGCAAATAATAAGGTGGGAAAGTAAGACTAAAAATTTAACTTGAACATTACTCATAGTTTGTGTATGGGGAAGCCAACTGGCTTCTGAAAACCACTTTGGTCCAACCAATCTTTCTGTGTGCACTTGCAAACTTAGTTTATGTTCATTATAATCACTTGGCATTTTTCATTTTAGAATCTATTCAATGAAATTGATAAGGTTCATTTTTAGAAGATGCACAGTTTCTACTGAAAGTATTAGAGTTATAAGAAAATGAAATTAAAATGATGCAACTGTATCACAAATTTTCTTTTAATGATTGTGTTTCCCATGGGATTTAATTTCCTTTCAGAAGATATGTTATGAAGACACTAAATGCATTCACGTTATTTTAGGAAATTTTTAATATTCAATGGACTGTCCGGAATACAGATTACTAATACTGCTAAATTATATGTCCAATTTACTCTATCAAAAAATGCTGAATATTAAATAAATTAAAATGAAATCAGGAATATTCTAATAATGCCACTGTTAATTATATTAAGAATTTTTCAGCTATGGGCTTTATTATAACATTATTGAAATCAGCATACAATCATTGGAGCCCCAAAGTAGTCCCACCAAAGGGTGTCTATCTTATAAATGAGTTTCACTGCATGAACCTGGTGAAATAAAATGTTCTCTGAAACTCATTTTGTTAAACCATATACTTGCATTTTTTTCTTTCTACATATCATTTTGTACCTGCATTTATACATAGCAAAACAGTCTCATGAATGTTTTGATTTCTATTCCAAACCTGCAGCTGCAGTGTTTCTAAAAATGATGCATATAAAACATTTCCTCAAAACTGATGTTAACAGAAAAGACATTAAAGGTTGCCTCTACAAGTGATGACTGGTATTGATTTATATAAATAGGGTTCTACTGTGTTTTTCATGTGTTTAGTCATTAACTGGAGTATTTGGATTATACAGCTTTTATGATCCTTTCAGCACATATAGTCTGATTTAATTTTAGCATTCTCATTGATTTCAAGGGGTGTCACAGAGGGCAGCCGGATGTACTGGGTTGAGAAAGTTCAACATATGGCATCCAATTAGAGACACCAGAGAGCGTCAGTACTTTCTCACTCCTACAAAAAAGAAAAATACTCTAATGCTCTTTATTCTTGAGAGAAGAATTCATCGAAGGTTCCACTCAAAGGCTTTTATGAAATGCCTCTCTTTATCATATTTTATCACAGTAGATTGCAGGAGTTATATAAAAGCTTTTTTTTTAACTTTTAGATAACAAATACGTATAGTGACAAGAACACTAGATTTGGCACTAGATAATACTATTTACCATCAGTATGGTAAACTTCCGTAATTTATTTAAACTTGCTGAGCCCCAACTTCTCATTGGTAAAATGAAAATAAATGTCTCGTAAAGTTTCTATTAGTTTCTTAGGGCCGCCGTAACAAAGTATCACAAACTGTATGGCTTAAAAAAACAGACAGTTATTGCCGCACAGATCCGGAGGCTACGGGTGAGAAATCAAGGCGGCAGCAGTGCCATGCTCCCTCTGGAATGTGTTGGGGAGAATCCTTCCTTACCTCCCTCCTGACTTCTGGTGGTTTGCAAGTGATCCTTGGTGTTCTTGGCTTGGGGCTGCATCGCTCCAGTCTCTGCCTGTGTTTTCACACAGCACTCTCCCTGTGTGCGTCACTCTGGGTCTTTTCTCCTCTTCCAATAAAGACATGTTGAATTAAGGACCAGCCATGCTTTGGTATGACCTCATCTTCCTGACATTTGCAACAATCCCAATTCCAAATAAAGTCACTTGCTAAAATACTGGAGCTTAGAACTTCAACATATCCTTTTGAGGGGCACAATTCAATCCATCACAGCAGTAGAGTAAGGATTTAAAGAAAATATGATAAAAATTTCCTTGCACAATATGCAGTAATAGTAGCTTCTCAATAAATATTAGGAACAGAGTTAAGGAGAGAAAGTTTAAAACAAAGTTACCTAGACCTTGGTTAAGCAGAAGCCTTGCAGTCCCAGTAAGGACAAAGTCAGACCATAGGACATAGCTGGCAAACAAATTGTTTGATTCCAGAGATTCAAACTGAACCTATGGGAAACCTTAATAAATAAGATGAGACCTCCAATTACTCTGGTTTAATAGATTTAGGTATAGGAAGTATTATTACAGAGTTAATATTTTCATTGAACTCCAGTGTTTCTGATACCCAGCTAGGTTTGAAAGCCACTAAATTACTAATCTGGTTCCCAAGACAACCATATGTTAGTGAATTTTATGTATTTTAGGGGAGGCATTTTTAGTGTTAAGACAATTTGTTACTTTAGGGAAGTGATTCTCCCATAGAGTTCTTTCTAGCTTCCACATCAAGGTTTGTGTAATGTTTAGCTCTTCAGAGTTTTATGTCCTCTTTCAACCCAATGATGTGTATTAAGCTAAAGCAAGGAAGAAAAAATAAGTTTGTAGCTAGAGACAGGAAGAAGTACTGAAAGATAACCAGTATTCAATCAGGAAAAATGAAAAAAAAAAAAAGCTCCGGAATCTAGATAAAAAAAGAACGGGAGGTAAAAGCTCTTTGAAAAGTATATAGCTTTCCAGAGAGCTTGCTTTATTCCATGCCTGTGAGACAGAAAGTTCCCTACAGAGATGTTCATGTGGGCTATCTGGTGGAGTTACAAATGCGGAGCTATGGATTGGGGTTATTAGATAGAGTTAAGAGCTTGAACACCCTATAGGCAAGGATATATCAAGAATAGGACCAGAAACACGTGAACTTTGAAGGGCCTTTTCAAAAAAACAATAATATAAAATTATGAATATAAATATAGATTCAACACAATTTTTTTGATAAGTAAAAAATTCACAATTTACCAATTTCAAAATACTGTTAAGTACTAAATTGACTACAGAATTTAGAAAATAACACATTTTTAAATATTCACTGCTTGGCAAACTTCTATTATACTTCTTCCTCTATATGTTCACCTCTATGCTATCCAATTACAGAGTAGAACACCACCGGCCAGAATGTCATGTAAATGACCCAGAGTTCATCTCTTCAGACTTTGACTGGACATGGCAGATCTTGACTTTAAATACAGACACTCTTATTCCATAATGTTTATAAATATAAATTCTGTAATTTTTATGCTATTCTACGCAAGTAAGAGGAGTTTTCTTTTTTATACAAAGATGCTTGTGAATGCTTCTAGTATCTCTTAAAGGACAGGCAGAATGGGGGAGGAGTGGTAACTGAGGCAGAGAAACTAAGGGCTGAGAGAAGGGAAATGAGGCCGTTTCATGGTGTGCTCTTTTGTTCCTTTTGAATTTTTACGCTATGCTCATGTTTTATAAATCAACAAAATAGGAAAAAAGGAAGAGAAGAAGGAAGAAACTAGTAAAGCCCATGTTTATATTATGGAAAACTTTTTTTCCAATTATGACTGTTATTTCACTTCTCCATAGGGCTTTTAAATGATTTAAAAGCATATTTACTGACAGAAAAATGTACACATTGTATTGCTGAATCAAAAAAAAAACAATTTACAAAAGTTTGTATTGTTTGATGCTAGAGAGAAAAATTATGTATATATACTATATATATGTATCGGATAACAGATGGGATAATAAATATCAACATTTTAAAATAATAGAGACACCTATAATTATGTCTGTGGTTGAATTTTTTAAATCTTACCTAAAATGAAAACAAATACACTATTATTATAATAATAAATGCTTAAACAATAATGTAATTGATTTGGCTACAAAAGACTGTAACAGTGAATCTTATTTATTTTTTGTCTTTTCTTGTATGACCACAATTAGTTACTTTTAAGAAAATAGGTTACTTTTTATTCATCTAGTTAGTGTACTAATGTTATCTTCTGAACCATAGGAAGCCAAGAAACTTCATACTTTCAAGCAATAAATGTTTTTTATTTTGGAGAATGCAGGCTTCTTGACTAATTCTTTCAATGGACATAAGTCAACTGCAGATGTAAAAAGAGCAGTGTACAGACACAGACCATACCCTTCATTGTTCCAAAATAAAAAATACTTGTTATCTGGTGGTACACAGAGCCAAGTTATCTATAACCATGATCATACTAGCAATGTACTTTGATTAGATTGTATTGGTTTGATAACATTTGAGAGCAAAAGTGCCAAAACACAAAAGCAGACATCCAACAGTGAGAACATTCAGCCTTTCACTGCTTTTGTGGAGCGTTCATGAAATTTTGGATGAGGAAGATAAGAATTGCAATCTCTGTCAAATAAGAAAATACACACACATCAACATTCTTTGATGAAACACTAAAAATGCTGCTAACCCTGATCAAACTTCCTTCTTTCCTTCCTTTCAAGAAAGAAAATAAAACCAACAAAATAGAAGTCAGAAATATGAAATATATATGCATGTAAATATACAGATACATTTTATATTGTATTATATGCTACATAATTATATATAATATGCACATATTATGTGTGTATATATATATATATATATTTATATATATGGCCACAGTCAAATCAATAAATACAAAATATTAAGTTTAAAAATGATTCAAATCCTGGGCATAAGAATAATTAATGGAGTTTCAAAGAAAATTTTGAAGATATGTATAAACAATAAAAACGACTGACATTTGCTGCATGTGGTCATCTGCAGCTCTGAAAATAATTCTCAACTACTAAGATTGAATTTTCTCTTCGATATTCAATAATGAAGTTGTTCTCCAAAGCCTCCTTGGCATTTTACTTTTATTATGCAGTTCTATCCCCAGCACAATAGCTGGTGCTTCCTGCAATTCCACAGGCTCATCTATTAATCTTTTTTCTTCTTTTTGTGTTGTCTGCTCACTTATGCTCCTGTAAGAAACACCTTATTTTCATGAAAGAATCAAAGGAAGAGCTGTCGGACAAACATTACTTGAGCACTCTTTTAAAGAACTTAAATTCAGGTTGCAAAACAGAAATTACAGATATTAGCAAACTATTACTATAATATAATTTTTGAGTAAAATAGACATACTCCCTTATTATATATAAATTTCCTCTAGATATTTTATTTTTGCCATAGGTAAAAAAGTTATAAACTAATAAAAAACAGAAAGTAAATTATGAAGTAGGGTTTATTTTCTCCAATCATATAGTGTGGTTCATAGATTTTGTATGAAACTTCTCAATTCTTCCTCTCTCTTTCATCTATCTATATATATAGATATATGAGAAATATATATAAGTATATATACATATATGAGAAAAAAATATATGCCTACCTGTATACACATTTACACATTTTTAAGCCTTTAAACAATTAAGTAAATAGCAAATTAACCACTTTAGGAAGCATGATACCATTAGGACATGATCCAATAAAATCAAAGCAAGAAGAAATGACATTTATTTGAAGGAGAATGCAGTCGGTACCTCCTATGACTCTAGCATTGTTGAGAGAGCGTGAATTGCTTTGGGTGATTTCATCATGTTCACATAATACACATCCATTTCAACTTGTGAATACAATAAAATACATCGATGCTTTTGTCAGATTTAATACCTGTGGACATATCAGCTTTGCTAGATCCCCTGCTACCGCTTAAAACTACTATGATACTATTACTTTCTTCTTTGCATTTGCTATATTGTGCAGCACAAGCGGGACCCTGAAATAGCGCAATTGTTGACTTGTAGCACCGAACATAAAGCCTGATGAGGGATAGGAAAGGTATGACTTGGTCACGATGGATTTGGGGAATTTCTATCACTGTGTAATAGAATTGAAAAGACCATAATTTTTATAGGATATAGGTTCTATTTGGGATGGATTCTTTGTTAAAAGTAATAACCAAATGGCTAGGTTTTTACATGATGCCTGGGGCCAGTGAGAGTGGAGGCATGCCAGGTTGTAAGCACTGTTATTTTTGCTTTAATGTGTCATGTTGTAATTATTAGTTCACATGTTGTCTTTTTGAACTGTGAGTTCCAAAGGGACAGGAATCTTGTTGGGTATCATAAGCATAGTCTATGACCCACAGAAAATACAAAAAAAAAAAAGTGAATGTTGAACTAAAATTAATTACTGGTGAAAATAATAGCTCTCAAAAGAATATGAATATTGATATGATTTTCAGAGGTGGTTCAAAGTTTTTTCTGAAAAGGAAAATCAACAGTGGCTCTTACTGGTATATTTATCCCTTCAATAAATTCAAGAAAATGAAAGTCTGCTTTTGTCTTACTAAAAGTATTTTTCACAAATATAAATTTGAAAGGTAAATGAATTAATTTTGCTTTCATAATAGACTCTTCTTTCACTTCTCAATTGCAGAAGTGAAATTTGTATGCAAATTGGGAGGCTTATTTCTGTGTAGTAGCTCAAAAGCCTTTTAGTTATGTCTCTAGTCAATATTTTAGAACTAGAGAAAATCATTGAAAACCATTAATCATGGTGATTTTTGTTGTTGCTGAATTTTGTGTTTATGTTTTTATTAATAACCCTTCAGTAGTAATGCCATTTCTAATGAACTTTCCTCATGGTGATATGAAAAATGATTAAAACAACTTGCAATTTGCTAAATTAATTGCACAATCTATCCAAAGAGTGGGTGGGAGTATTTTAAATCCACTTACTATTCTGAGTATTTTTTCTAAATATTGAGGTTTTTATTTTACAATAATTGATTTTCATGTCTAAAATGAATTTTACAGATGGGTCATGCAGAGTTCAGAACACAAGTTATATTTTAGGATTACCACTCATTCTGCTCTAGTCCAAATTCAAAATCAATTGATTTGGGGGCTAGTAAAATTTCTTCAGTTCTTAAAATGCAGTCAAAAAATAACACGGTGAGTGAAAATACGAGTCCCTGTAAACTGGAGAACTTCCACACACAACTGGGTCCACTGCCGGCACCAGGAGGCCTACACGGTCCAGTTGGTCTTGTTAGTCCCAGTAGGCTGGCTCTGCTCTTCTCTGGCTATTGCTCCATGACTTGGGTATATCATCAAGAAGAAGCTACAATGTGCCAGAAAGCATGCTAGGTACTAGGTATTCAAAGATGACTAACATTTAATTTGGTAGAGGAAAAGAGACACATAAATAGGTAATTACGATATAGAGCATGCTGAAAAATTTATGTTGCCTAAATGTATATTAGACCATCAACTCTTCTCTATTTACTAATACTATTATTTCACCATGCAAATGATGACTTAAAATACTGAACTGAATGCTAAATACTGAAATATTAAATTGGATCTTAGCAGTTTCTTCTCTCCCCACCATTTTTATCTATGCATTTTAACTAGAGTTATGTTTTAAACAGGCACATTTGAAAATTTCCTGCAACTATAAAATTCTCCAAGTAGTTTCTCATTGTTTTTGGATAAAATTCTAAATTATTTGCATGTACTATGAGGTTCTATAATATTTGGCCTTGTCTGCCTCTTTAACCTCATACTCTCATATATGAGCATTTGTTTTCTGTGCCCAAGGAACTTAGGCATTTTCTCTATTTTGTGATTATGCAAAGAATGAGGAACAAAGGAAAGGAGTATAAATACAGGTCTCACTTTGGGGAATTGAAACTACTTTGGTTGGACTCCTAATTTTTTGTGTATCCATTATTCCCTTCTAATATGTTAATCAACCTCATTTTTTCAGAGTTCCTACTAAATGCATTGATGCATTCCAAGCACACTACCTGAGGATACCACTTTTTATATAACTATGAACTAAGTATATAAAATTCATCTAATACATAAAAATTACCAAAAATATAAATTCTAGTCATATTCTTTTTCTTAGCAAAAGTCTTATTATACATTTTAAATATATCTAGATATAAGAATCTTCTGGGCTTTTCAAATTTAATTCCTACTAGAAAAATTTTTAAGGTTTTTGTTCACTCAAAGTATATGAGACTGAAGCCATTAACACCATATCAAAGATGTTTCAGATCTAGTTGGTTGTTAAGGGACATTAAAGGGTCGTCTTGTTCTAGGAAAGTAATATGCTAGAGACAGGGCCTTCTGAAGAGCTACATGGTATTGAGATTTAGCTAAAACAGGAAATGATGAACCTTATGAAACTGTTTGAATGATAACTACGTCATGTACATACCCATTTGGAACAAAAATGAAGTTGAAATTAAGGGAAAAAATGATATCAAATGCCATAAAACAATCTGAAAAAAAATCAGGCATTTGGCGTAGCATGATATTTTAAATAATGCCTACTATTGTTTTTCTTGCTTTAATAAATGTGCCTTAAACATAATTAAAGGCAAAAGAGGCAAAGGCAGATGCTTTCATTTCATAAGCTGTGTGTTTTTTCTCTCTTAGCAGGATCATCTCGTTTTAATACTAGCACTGAACTCAAGCAGCTCAAGTACGATTACTTCTTTCTCTATGGTTAGTGGGAACTATAATATAGAGAACAAAGTATAATTCTCTACACAAAACTCTCACCTCAGCAGTTAGAGCAGTGCCTTAGCAGTCTCCTATCATGTCATGAAAGATGTTTTCAGTTTATAAAGGATTAGGAACTTCTAGGAATACATTAAAATGCATGCTCATAGTTTTATATGAGATATAGAGACATTTGATGAATGGAGAGTTCACCATTCATTTCATGATGTGTTCCAATTCTAACAAAGGGGTAGGCAGCCTGGACTCTTCACCCTGAGTCAACCTGAGACAGCTCCAGTGCCAAGTTAACTCTTGTGGCTATAACACAGACAAAGCTTTGGGACACTGCGTTGTTCAGAAACAGCACAAAACGACAGCCTTTCAAGTATCTGAAAACACTATCTAAAATAGTATTAAAAATAATTATTTTATGTCATAATTATGTTCTAGTAATTATCATGGGTTTATGCATTTTTGTAATGAAAAGCATTTTTTAAATTCTCACTTATGATTTTATAATTATTACTAGGTAGATAATAAGTTTTCAACAAAAGATCACTTTGAACTTTAAGTATTTGGTGGTGGCACTAAGTTAAAATGAACATAGATTTTTATTTATTATCACAGTCATTTTCATTAGTTATTTGCAGTGTGAAGTGACTAAAACAGCTTATTTTTCTGAACAGATTATGTTAAGAGTTTAAGCTTGGTTGTGTATTATTGAGGAAAGAAATGAATAAATTAATGAGAATGTTATATATTTGCATATCAGTTTTTCTCCCATACATTCTATGACTTGATGGTAATTTGAATTTATATATCTCCTTTTCCTTGATGCTTAAGAAACTATTATTTTGATATTTTAAGAGATGGAATTTATACTATTTTCACAAACTTTATCTTAAAATTTTTATCATGTATTACATTTATATTCGCAAATTAAACTGTATTTCTTTGTTCCAGTAAAATTTTATGAACACAATTACTATTTTAAATGTATCTTAAATGTTTAAAATTGTACCTTCTGTATGTTCAAATATATATTAAATGATATTTGCTAAATGAATTTGTTAAATTCATCACAGAAAATTCATCTTAGAATGACCATGATACAATTAGAGATCATCTAAATATTGGCAAACCTTGTGGTTTTCCCAGAAAAATATACTATTTAGAAAATGATCAAATTTAAATGTAGTTGAGCCCTATCAAGTGAAGTAATCAGTAAGAATATTGCAGAAATTCATTAGAAAAAAAAAATCCCCTTAGGAGGAATCATGGCATGCCTTCCATCTTCTACCTTATAGGAGGAACTGGGGGAAAGTTTGAGTTCACTAAGTTTATACAAAGCAATCTTTTCATATTTTCAAAACAAGACTGGGCTGTGTGAAAGGGGTTACCATCTGTAGTTCCAGGTGGAAGGGTATTCCTGGTCCAGGCGAATTCCCTATGAATCTGATAAAACTGAAGGAGGACAAGGGAAAGTGCAAGTTGGGAGAAAGAATTTTTATTGCTCACAGCTTGCTCAGTTCGCTGGCCAGGCCCCACTCCATCCATTCCCTCCAGTGTTGGCGCATGCTCTGTTATCTCGCCCGCCCCTTCCGGCAGGAACTGCATGTGCAGGGCTGTGGTGATTGACTGGCACCAGACCAATTAGGTACCAGGAACAAGGGAGAAGAGACGGGCATTTTCTGTCCGCCTCTTGCTCTGGATCAACTGGAAGCTCTGAAAAACATCCATTGGTCTATAAATGGACTAAGGCCAGGTGGGAAATTCTGGAAATTTACCCCATTTATCCCACACCATTGGATCTCAGCTGAGAAGTAAACTGACTATGACGTTACATCTGACTTTAAATTCAGTACTATAAGAAGAAACTGAAACTTTGCCCATTTTCTTTTTCAAACATTAGGACTTAAGGAGGTAAATGGACACAACACAATGCTTGGTGTTCTATCAAAGAAGATGCAACTCCACTCTTCTGAAATTTGTAGCATGAAAATAACACTTCATTAACTTAGATCTAAAAATAAGAAAATACGAGCATCCGAGTCACTGATCTAGAAAACTTCTCCAAGCAGTACAAAGCAAATTGGTATAGAATGCGCACACACGCATACACACACCCTTGAATGAAAAAACAGGAACAAAAACAGAATAATGCACTTCAAACAAGTCCACACTCATGGAGATATGAAGAAAGAAGAAAAGGAGAAAAGGAATAGTAGAGATACCTGGGACTTAACTCCATCGCCCCAAAGAGGGAGATAACCTAATTAGTCTACACCTAGACCCTTTGTATTTTAAACAAAGTTATTGAGGGTAGTGAGAGGAGATGGAAATGATTCCATAATTTAGCATGACTATCATTTAGCCACTGCCAATATTCCAGCATTATGGAATACTCTGCTCTCTATGGTCTGGTCAAATTGTCCAATCTTTAGTCCAGAAACCTTCATGCTATTAAACATCATAGTGCCATTGACTGAGCTGTGCATTGTGGAATGCTATTCCTTCTCTCTCCACCCTCTCCTTACTTCATTGGTGAACTACCACCTAACCTTTTGTCTTTCGTTTCAGATCAACGGTCATTTAAGGTATCAGAAATACTCTTCCTGATAGTGTCCTTGGTCCTATAGGGTAATATTCTTTAAATCAGGTTGCTTTGTCATATATACTTAAATAGAGGTGAATAGTGATGTTAATGAAGTTTAATCATTAGAATTTCTTACTTTCCGGCACTCCTTTAATTTCCTCTGAGTCTTATTTGTACTTGTATCATCCTTAAAAATGCCCCCAAAATGTAATAGTTTCAGTCCTTATCATACCTTGATGCATTCTTGCCCTCAAAGAATCATTGTTGTCCTTCACAGTGCATCTTTATTGTTATTATTTAATATCTACTCTCAGAGTAAGAATTTCCCCTCTTTGTAGTTACCACTTTATCCTGCTGGCCTGAAATAGTATCTGACCTAACAACGGTGTTGTTTTCTGGATGAATGAGCAACACTTTAGATAACGATCATTCTTCCCTTCCAAATAGTTTTCAATTTAGTCAAAAGTATCATAGGCACAGATACAGCATGTTCTTCCACACATATTTTCTATAGAATTTGAAGTAAAGTAGCTTATGACTGTTCAGTATGATGATGAAGGGGGTAGTTTAATCATCACAATATTGCTCATGTAATTGTAGGTTAATGATACTAAAATAAAATAAATTGTAAAAATAAAAAAAAATAAAAAAAAAATAAAACATTGCATTAGAGATAATATTTGTTGTAGAGGCAGGATTACTTGGAGATACCTGTATTTGTAAACCTTTTACAGCAAGATGTATTTCTTCAGAGATCCTTTACCTAATAGGATTTCAGGCAGCTTTTGGAAGCAGCTAAAATAAATTGCTTTAAGCATGTGTGTCATATCACATTAAATGGGGTTATGAATCATATCCACCATGTGCAATAATATGAACCCTCACCCCATAATAGAATCAATTCTGGATTAAAAAGAGGAATTCTTTCCTGATCTTCCCTCCAACTCACTTTCCCTTCTCTTCTTAAAAATATGAACTTTTCAAATGACATAAAACTAGAAGAATCCATTATAAGCATCCCCTGTTTTGCCTCCTTTAAAGTAATTTAGTTCTGCATTAATAACCTCACTTCCCCATCTCTCATAAACTCAGTTTAAATGCCTCTGTCTTAAAAGAGATTGCTTATTTTATGAGGGAATGTTTGATGGTCCAAATTCCCTGTGTTTCATCATAAGGTATAAAGAGTTGGTGCTGAACAAAGTTGTAGAGAAGGTCTGTCGAGTTTGTTCTCCAAATTCCTTCTGTGCTGTTCAAGCTTACTGCCATCAGTTGTAGGAATATTTGGTTTGGGAACCATCATTTCAAGAGCAGAAACCTATCAAGATGTAAGTAGACTCAGGACCTAGTGGCGAGGGCAGCCATACTGATGGATAATTACAGTTCAGTGTAATCAGTTCTATATAAGAATTTTAAATCATATGTGAAATTTTCAAGGAAGAGAGGAAGAAAAATTTAAATAAGTCAGTCTATTCAGGAAGTACTTGATAGAAGAAATATTTAAAATGTTTTGAAAGATGAGGATCTACCTGCTGGAGAAATGGTGAGAGAATATTTTGACGGAACAAGCAGGGCCATTTCAGAAATGATGAGTAGTTCAAAGTTATTAAAGAAAATTACAAAACTGGAAATGAATGAGTTATCAGATTTTAAAGGGTCTTTTCATACCTGCTGAGGAGTTTGGGTATTATCCATACATGATAAGGAGACTGAGGAATTAAGTGGGAAAAAATATGAAGAAGTGTTTTATTCACTCATTATTTATTAATACTTTCTATGAAGGAGCATATGACAGTTCTGTAGAGAATATAGTTAAATGATGAGGCCCCAGGTGCAATATTCCAGGTAAGAAATAATGAGGCCCAAACACTGAGTATGAGAATGCAAAGCAGGAGCAGAGTGCAACATTATTTATGGTATTGTGCTAGTAAATGTTCAGCTCAAAACAAAATCTGATTTGTACCATGTGCCAACTTCTGTGGTACCTAAATGCTCCCACCATGGCCAATTTAAAACTAGCTTATCAACGTCAAATTGAATTATCACTGAATGCAGAATCGGGAATAGGTGTACACAGTCAGTTTTAAGCTCATACCAGCCGGCTCCAGCACAACACTAAATATTTCTGAAGTACAATCAATAAAAGGTGGAGGTTGATGGAATGCAGTAGATGATGGGAAAAAACTTGCATATAAATCCCAGATTTCCAGCTTGGGAAAGTAATGTATCAATATTTTATGGTTGGTGTTTTATGTTAATGGCTTTGCTCTCTTTAAAAAACTAGCAATAATAATAATGCTCATTAATGAAAACTTTTAATTAAATATTTGCATTTAAACTGACATCCTTAAACAGAGTATCTTACCTTAGAGGTAGTTAAATACTAACATAAGGGATTTCAGTAAAGTACATCTATTGAAAGTTTAGCTAAACTACCCCACAATATTGCTGCCTCTGCAACTATTTTGTGTGACCTAGCAGCCTGCATGGGCCTTGAATTGACACTAGCCCTTCCCTCCAGTACTTGACCTAGATAATATCCACAAGTCACAAGTAAATGTCAATTCCTCGTATTGACTTCCCTCAAATGCCCTGGTGGTAAGCTTTCTCCCCCACCTCCCAAGCCCTTTCTCTTGGATAAAAGTCCTGGAAACTTTCCACACCTCCACTCTTTTAGGTTTGAATTGACAAATCTGGCCTTGGCTGGAAATACCAAAGCATTCTATGCATGGACCTAATACAGCCAAATGCTCCAGGTCCTGCCCCACACACTCTCTGTGTCTTCATTGACCCCCCACCCCTGCCCTGTGTGGTCCCTCTGGAGGTGTTGTGCACCTCCTCCAGGACCTGTGAGTAATAAACCTCCATTCCACTTTCCCTGACTGTCCACATCTTGACACCTTTGGGCTCTACTTAATAAAAGCTAATTTAACAAAGTCACGTCAGTTGAGGGATATTTGATGTTGAGGATAAGAAAATTTAAGCATACCTCAGTGATTCAGCCCACATCAATAATCCCCAAACCAGTCACCTCTACTTATCAGGGATATTAATAAAGATGAAAGGAAGTTTTCTCTAAAGACAAATACCATATGATTTCACTTATATGTGGAATCAGAAAACAAAAACAAAATAAAATGCACAAAAAAGCAGTAGACGCATAGCCTGAGAAGTGACTGATGGTTACCATGGGGGAGAAGTTGGGATGGGTACATGGGGACGGTGAGGGAAATAAAGGGGCACAAAAATTCTCAATCATAATATAAGTCGGTCACAGGGATGGAAGTGCAGCATGGAGAACATAGCCAATGATTCTGTAACACCTTGCTATGTTGACAGGTAATTGCGGTCGGTGAGCTTTTAAAACACTAGTTGGGGTGAGGTTTTAAAAATGTGGGTATACACTATGTTGTATACTTGAAGTGAATATAAGATCATATATCAACTATACTTCAATAAAAAAATTTTAAAGAAGTGTCCTTTACTTCAGGTCATTGCAAAGGTTTTAATATGTTAATTTGCTTTGTGAAATTAAAGTGGGAATAGACTATGCAGTATTTTCTAAAGTTAATTAGAAAAAAGATTCTATTTTTACTATCTTGAGTGGCCAGTATTTTGGGTAAGAATTGATATAGACTATTCTTCCTTTTAATTGGATAGCATTCTCTGTATTACTAATTCCAAAATTAAGTACTTTACTTATCTTTAACTCATGAATAAATATGATTTTATTGAATGAGTCCAACAAACTATAAAAGTTTGGATACTGGCCCCATATATTTTCTTGCAGGTCTACGTGAACACCAGTTGATGGAATTGCAATTTGAACTATGGAAACTGCATGTAAAATATTATTAGATATCCTAACACATACATTGGAGTGGCAAAAATATATTGTCCAGTGGTGCTTGAGAGAAGTCAGTTGGTGAAGCCATTTTCTCCCCTAGACTATGTTATGAATGAATGAATAGATTCATTTTGAAGGTATACACATTAAAATAACAGGTGACGAGGTGAGCTATGAAAAAATTTATTCTATTATTTCACCTAAAACTATACCCTTGACAACTGGATAGGACCTTGTCTGAGGGAATATTCATAGAAGGATGTGTGCATCATGCCATACAAAAAAGGAATGTCCAGATGCCGCTTTTTTCTGGATGGAAATTAGAGCAAAGGAATAATAATAGTTATCAGGCACAAGCTAAGTGATTTAACATTTTCTCCGGTAATTCCACAACATCCCTGTGAGTTATAAGTATTATTGTCTCTGTTTTTCATTTCAAGAAATTCAATTTGGGGAATTTAAATACTTGGTATTTGAATTAATGTCTGTCAGAATCATAAACGTCGTGCTCTCAATCACTGTATCCTACTCATTTTCTTATCAAAAGCATGAAAAATATTACTCCACACTCTTCTCTATTTTCAGTCCATGTATCCAACCAAAGATACACATTCTAAGAAGGAAATCTGATAAATTTTCTTAATCAGTGAATGAGCAACCTAACATTTCTCAGCCCAAGCAATTTCTTTTTGCCTATTCAATCAGTCCGTCCTCTTTAAACATTTCTTTTTTATTTCCACCATACTGCTGTGAATTCTGTTGTTCCTATTTATTTTATAAGTTCCTACTATATATATATATATATATATATATATATATATATATAATACATTATATATATATTATTTACTTGTATTTCATTGTATCTACCTACTGTATCTCTAGTACAGGAGATTATACATATATATATATCCTACTTCTTTGTTACTTTTTTATTTTTGTAACTTCCTTTTACCTTTTCTTATTTATCTTGGCCCTTATTTAATTCACTTTTGGGCTGCTAAATGTGTTCTTGTTTCTTTGTTTTTATTTTTCAAAATTCTTTGTGGGAAAGATACTTTGCAAATATTCAAAACAAAAAATGAAATGTACACTAAATGTGGGCAAATGTGTGAACCTAAAGGAAATCTCTGTGTGGTGGGTGAAACAAAGTGAGGTCAACCATGAACCTGTTCCAGAAGAACCAACTATTAATTTTGAAGAAAGACAAATGACTCCCACCTATAGTCATTATGATTGACATTATGACACTGTTTTTTCACTATTAGTGTCCACTGATCATTCAAAAATGAGAGGAAGACCTTCCACCTAGTAGTGATGTTTTAAAGCCAAGTCAAATTTGACTCATTTGCCTGGTCCAGAAAACAGAACAGTGTATATTTCTAACATTTAGAAATCCAGTCTCCACTCCTATCACCCAGATAATTAAAGATAAACACTGCTATGGAACTTAGAGAGTATTTGCTTGACACTAAACTTTCATGAGATTAAATAAATTTGAACAAATTAATTAATTATTTTACTGGAAAACCTAAAATTTTAGACTTAAATTATTACTTTTGCCCAGATTCTCATGCATAATGTGAAAGAACAAATGAAGAGTTGAAATGTTACCTATTTCATGCTCTCCTTACTGCTCCTCAAAGATGTGGATTGCTGCCCTACCTACTTATACCTCCAGCACATGGTGAATACACAGGTTCCCTATAAATGTTTGCTTGCTGAAATAACTATTGTGTAGTCAACATGAACATTGGTGAGGTATATATAAAAGAATGCTCAAAATACATAAAGGATAGGGGTTGCGAAATAAGAAAGACTGTAATAGTTAATCCCATGTGTTCTATGGGATCTTTAAATGTCATCAATAAGCACCAGTAATCTGACAGTTTTTTTTATCTGTATTTATTGCGTTCTCTATTATATTACATGTATATAAGCATACATATAAATATTTTCTATATGTATTGATTTATATCAGTGGCAGGCCCAATGGCAATAACAGTTATAGAATAAAATTTGGAGTAGGATTTGGAGAACATGACACAGTTTAGGAGACTCTCCATTCTACATACATGATTTGTTAGCAAGGCAACCTTTTATGGCTCTTTTCTGTTATTTTCTTGTTTGCTCTTTAAAACATTCACCTAAACGTGGCATAATATCTTATTTTTCCTGGGAGAATCTATCCTTTCGTGCCTAGAGCATTATACAGGACATCTAATCTTACAACTACAAGGAAAACAAGGTAATGAAAATTAAAGTGTGGGAGGCCTGGGATAGATGTTATGCTGACAGTTCTGAATTTTGTAACATAGTTACTTCATTATTTTAGTCATTTTCAAAATCCCTATTTTACCTCAAAGAACAGATACATAATTTCTATGTATCTCAGAACAGATACAACAAGCCAAACCCTGAATAGGGGATTGCATACACAGTTAATGAAAGGATCAATCAGAAAATTACTCTTAGAATAAAAAGCTATTCATTTTATAAAAATAACATAATGACAATGTACTACTTTAGCTACATCTTTGCAATGTGGACAAAATTATCTGATATTTTCATGTCTAAAATCACACAATCTTTTTATTTTGTCACTGTTCAGTGCATATTGCCATTAACTAGGCACATATGCTGTCTTTCTTCATTGTCTATTTCCTACAAGTAGCCATGCAGGGGTCTGTGGAAAATGTCCAAGTGTCCAATCCACATTGCTAGTGCACTTTCTCACAACCCATTAAAGACTGTCATTATTCAATACTATGAGACATATTGCCATAAGAATACCCTTAAAATTAAATATTCACAATGGCAATTTGACTTTTATATTAGTCCATGCCTAATAACTATCTGTAGGGTGATTCATTTTGCTGCAGCAGTGAAGTATTCATAACTCTCTGTGTAAATATTGCAGGAAAACAATCAAGATTATCCTTCACCTATTTGTCTGCAGCCCTCAACATTGCCATTTTGCCTAAAGACATGGCTGTGGGGGACGGTAGAGACGCACAGATTTATGTACTTTCTCTGTGTACACAGAAAAAGCCTTCTAGGCGGAGTTTCCGTTCCGCACATTCATTACCTTTTAATTGCTTCTAAACTGCATTGTGACCTGTTGCATCAATAGCCAAATCTATGTAACTGAAACTAGCACAATCTGGGCATGTGTGCTGTGAAAGGTTTTCCCTCACTGGTGTATGTGTGTGTGTGTGTCTGTTTGGGCATGCTTGTGCCCCTGCATTGGTAATTATAAAACCAAGCAAAGACACAATCAATGAAAGAGGCAAATGCATTGCTAGGAAAGCAGCTAAATAACAAAAACAGATGAATTTCATTCAAACGTGTCACGTATACATAGTTAAATAAGGAAAAAGTTAACAAGTGAAACTTTCTAACTGTTGAATAAAATTCTTTGCCATGTCAGATGTCCCATATGTCAGAAAGCATGATGGAAAGTTACTGCAGAATTAAGAATTGTATTTAAGACTTTAAACTATGTAGAAAAATTCCACTAGGAGTAAAGATAAGATTGAGTGGTTTAGGCTGGGCCACAGTGAGTACAATACTAAAAAATGACTAACACGTCAACAACTGTGAGCACTGAGGTATACAAATTATCATTTCCTAGAAGACTTATAAAAAGCTATTTCACAATCACTTGTAATGCACACATTTCATCCTACTGTCAAAAAAATGCAACCAGAAAGTTCATGTTTCTAAGCCTGCAAAGAAAAATGCCATAATTCAGAGCCTTAAGTAGAGCTTTCAATTCACCTTACTCCTTTCTAATTCTTCCATACATCCATTTTTATAGTTCAGTAAAACAAAATAAAAATACAGACAGAAAGGGAATTAACTCATTTCCTCCTTTCAGTTCTTTAGTCAGATATTTATTACAAATAAACTCTTCTTTCAGAAAAGGTTTTGGAAACAGTGGGATATGTAACTGCTTCCAAAATGAGAAAAGTAGCATATCTAGTCAGTCCTCGGTATTGCACAACAGGCCTAGCAGGAATATAGTGGTGCTGTGCTGAGCTGGCCATCATGGGTAGCAAGTTCAGTTTTATCATTGGCATTACATGAAGAAATTTAAATGCAACTTCCCTGCTCTTTAAATCTTGATGCATGCAGCGATGTGAAGTAGAGGGAATGTAGAAAATAAAAAGCAGTAAGCCCGGGGCACTAAGTTAGCAATGAAGAATCATCAAAGGAACTACAATCTTCAGCCAGTGAAGTTGGGGGGTGGGGTAATGAAGAGAGAGTGAGATGCTGGAGGCTAAGTAAAGATAGGCCTCAAGAAGTTGGGACCTCTGTTACAGTTAGGTCAAATAGCAAAGAGACTGAGAACTAATCCTTGACTTTTGTAGAACCTGTTGTGGAGGATCTTGGCAAAAAACTTGGAGTGCTGTAGGCAAGAAAGAATTTAGGAGAGAATGGGAAAATAAATGTGGACAATGAGTATAGAGAACTCTTTCAAGGTGTTTTTATAATGAGCAGGCACTGAACAGTAGTTGCAGAGGGCTGTGGGTCAAAGAGTAATATTTTTTTAAGATGAGAGTAAGAGTGAGAATAAACAACATGTGGAAAAATCCCTGGTGATGTAGAGATATTAAAGGGGCAAAAGTCTAGGAATTTTCTTGAGTAAACAAGAAGTGTGGGGATCCAGTGCCCAAATGAAAGGGTGTTTCATATTTTGGAGCATGGGAAATATATCAAAGGAAATTTAGGTAGGGTAGATAACATGGGTACCAATGCAAAATGAGATTGCTGGTAGGAGAGTATGGAAGTGCCCTAATTTCCATTACTTTTCCCAATGAAATGGGAAACAAATCATGAACTAAATCTGAAGAGGAAGGAAGACATCTTGACAAATGAGGGGGAAAGCAAATAAATGGTTGTGTCAGAGATTAACATGGCATGGGAAAAATGTAAGAGTATTGCTGGTCAGACTTAAGGTTCCATGTATGTTTAATTGTCAAGAACTTAAAATGTGATCAAGCATTATGGTTGTGTGTTTTCTGCAGCCAGACTTGGCTTCTAGCATGTAGGTGAAAGTCAGGAAAACTGAATTTAATCAGGGATGAGATTTTTTTTATGTTGAGTAAGATAGGGAGATGGTGTAAACAAAAGGGAATTGCAATGTGAGGCAGTGATTGTGGTACTGGGACATGGATCTAAATGTGAAGAGGAGGGAAAGAAGAACACAAGGGGTGAGAGTGAAAAATATAAAGAGCAATAAACAGCAAGTCCAGTGATGTCAAAGAATTGTGAGAGGAATGTGAGCTGGAAAGATAGAAGGTTCTCAGAGATGAGGAAGTTTGAAAATAAGATTGTGAAGTGAGCAGATTTAGAAAACCAATGTCTAGATTATGACTGTGGGATTGAGTAAAACAGTGTCAAAGAGACCATTGCAGAAGATAGATGAAGTCAAGGAAAAAGGGCATAGAGGGAATGTTTAGGTGACCTTGAAAAACACCAAGAATTATGACAAGAGTATATGTTTGCAAGAGTAAGAATAAGCCTGATGTGAGCAGAATGCTTAAGACAGTGGACTCTGGAAGCAGGCTGGGATTTTGAAAGTCAAATGAAATTTCTAAAACTAGAAGGATTTGAATACAGAATCTGCCACTTTCCTTCTATAAAATTGGAGTAATAATAATAATAGTAATAATGCCTGCTTTTAAGAGTTGTATGAAGATTAAATGAATAAATATTGTGCCTGTTAGTGGTTCCATAAGAATATCATATCAGCCTTTCTCTTCTCTTACGTGATCACTTTCCTATCCTACCATTGGCTGACATCCATGTTTTTATTTTTTCTATTAAAACAAAATACAGTCAATCTTAAAAGGCTATGTTCTGTATGATTCCAACTATATTACATTCTGGAAAAAGCAAAATTTGGAGACAGTAAGATCAGTGGTTGCCAGGGGCTAGAGGGAAGGGAGAGATGAATACGCAGAACATAAAGGATTTTTAGGACAGTGAAACTACTCTGCATGGTACTATAATGGTGATGCATGTCATCATACATTTGTCCAAAATATGTACATTTGTGCTTAGAATGTGCAGCAGCAAGAGTGAACCTTAGGTAAACTATGGACTGCAGGTGATGATGATGTGTCAATGCAGGTGCATCAGTCATAGCAAATGTACCACTTCAGCAATGGGTATTGATAATGGGGGAGGCTATGCATGTGTGGGGACAGGGAATATATGGGAAATCTCTGTATATTTGCTCTGTATATTGCTATGAACCTAAAAGTTCTCTAAAAATAAAGTCTATTAGAAATAAAAAACCATCTTGATCACTCTTCCCCTTAGGCTGTTGCAAGTTGTTATTTCTAGCCCATCTGTATTTCTTTTCTATTTCTTTACTGAGATAATTTGTTACTCTTTTGAGCAAAATTCCTAGTGTAGTTGTCTGTACACATTGTCTGCAAATACTCCCCTCATTTTACTTCTTAAATCAACTCCAACTAGAGGTTACTTTTTCCTTGAAACTCTTTTTTAAAAACTTATCAATAATCTTCATGCTTCTAAACCCAATGGCCAACTTTCCATTATTTTTGAACCAGCACAACATCTAATACTGTCACTCATTCTCTTGTTGAAATATTTTCTTTTTTTGGCTTCCTGGACACCATATTCTTTGTCTTCCCCTTATCATTCTGGTTGCATAGCCTCAGGATCTATGCTGATTCCTTCTTTTCTCCCTAACTTTTGAATATGAGGATGTCCTAGGGTTCAGTCCCTGTTCATCTCCCCTTCTTTGTTTATACTCACATCCTTGGGGATCTCTTCAAACCATATATTTTAATTTCTCTCCTTAGATTAATGTGTCCTCTATTCATATCTCATATTCTTGAGCTTCAGTTGGTACCATTAATTCTCATAAAACTTGCAACATTTGCAGTTTCCCATATCTCATTTAGCGGCAAATCCATTCTTGAAGAGGCTTAAGCCAAAAATCTTGAGAACATCTTTAATTTCATTTCTTCTCACACTTTGCATCCAAACCAGTATGAATCCTTGTTGGACTTACCTTATAAATATGTCCAAAAGTTATTCATCCCATCTATGAAGAAGTAGCCTGTTGGAAAACAATTCTCCCTATAAGAAAAGCTAAAACCTGAACAAAATACAACACGTGCGTGTGCGTGTGCTTGCGGGCGCGCGCGCATACACACACACACACACACACACACACACACACACACACACACACACA
>JAQQAC010012408.1:19282354-19356367 GCA_029783875.1 Phataginus tricuspis
CACACACACACACACACACACACACACACACACACACACACACACACTATTTTTGTAGGCATCAGAAAACAGCCAAGTCAGGTAGAATCTGCAAGGAGCCAAGATCCCAAGGAAAAAAAATTACACTGCATTTTCCCCTTAAGGACTTTGTCAATTTGTAAATCAGCAAAGGGCTACAGGAACAGACAGCAAACAGCAGTTCAGAATTCTTGGCAATTCATGAGTCTAGGAAGGAGAAGCAAAAACTTGTTTAGGGCTCATCAATTGTGAGATACTTTAGAAACGTTAGGTTGTAGTTTGAAAGTCCTTGGAGGAACTCTAGACATAAAGGCAAATTGGAAACTGACAAGCCATTCAGGATGACTTAAATTCAGTCTCAAATTACATCATATCTTGTTGGATCAAAGATCAAGGTTAGCTAACTCTTCTCTAACTGCCCGAAAGAAATTCTTCAGAAATTTCATCAGTTTTTCAGAAAGCATCATCCTGAATCTGTGCAATTTTTCAAAAGCACTGTGTAGAATTTAGTCAAAACTGGTAAGCAAAAAAAAAAAAACAAAAACAAAAACAAAAGAGAAGCAAACAAGAATGACAGGAATAAATGGTTAAATCTGAGAGATCCTGGAAATAGGTACTAGTGATGCCAGTGTCAGAGTGACCCTACACAGACCCGGGCACTCTCGTTTCCAGTACGCGCTCATTGCCACTGCCCTCCACTGCCTATCTCAGACCTTAAAATTTCTGTGATTAATATGTTAAATAAAATGTATGATAAGATGGAAAATTTCACCATAGGGTGAAATCTGTACTAAAATATAAGATGCGTATTGTGGAACTGAAAATTATAATATTTACGATAAATAACTTAAAAGATAGATTTGACCACATATTTGACACAGTAGAGAATTAGCAAACTAGACTTTAGGTGACTAGAAATGTCCAGTTGTAAAACAGGCAGAAAACAAGAAATATGAGAAACACCTAATGTATGACACATAAGCGAAAGCTATAAAATATGTGTAATTGCAGTCTTTGAGTGAGATAATTGAGAAAAGGGCAGAAATAATATGAAATAAATAACTGGGATTTTTACTATTGGCAAAAAATTCAAACTTCAAATTAAGGAAGCTTTTCAAAAGCAAGAGCAATTATAAAAAATACCTTTGCACCTAGTTACGTTGTAATAAAACTGCTGAAAACTAACAACAAATCTAAAAGCAGCGAAGGAAAAATAAAAGCATAGTAATATTAAGTAGTGAGAGTAAAACTGAGGGCTGTTTAATAAGAACAACAGAAACCTGAAAGAAAATTGAATGAATTCTTTAAATTACTGAAAGAAAATGCCTGTTGATTTCTCCCAGAAATATCCTTCGAAACGTCCTTCAAAATTAAAGATGTTTACAGAGAAATAAAATGAAAGACTGCTTTGCCCACAGACTTTGACAAAAGAAGTATAAAAGGTAATTCTTAATACAAAAGTAAAATTATCCTAGATGTTGATATGGCAATGCAGGAAGACTGCCTGAAAGGAGACAGGCGAGTAAGTGGCATTGATTAAAACATCTCAAAGTTTTGTGAGGTTTCAAATGCATGCAAAATTAAAATACATGCATACAATAAGAGAGGACATGGAAGGGAATATATTAAAGGGCTAAAGAGTAACTCCAGTATTAGTGGGTATTCTAGGTCCTTGTTCTAAGCCTGGGCAGTGGAAAAAGTATTGATTCAGAGTAGACTGTAATAAATCATGGATGCATACTATAACCTCTAGTAAAAACAATAAAAATAATTAAAGAAGGTATAAAAACAAGTTAGTTAAGGAGTCATATGGAATGATACAGGCATTACCAGAATCTAGCTACAACTCATTTCTTTCTCTGCTACCATCCTGATCTGACCTACCAACAGTGTTCACTTGGATTACTGCAATACATTTCTCTAAGTGTGAAGGGTTTTTTTATTATGTGTAACATAGACAAAATTATTTAAAGTCAGTACATTTTTATTTAAGGAATTTCATATGCTGTGATTCCTTCCCTTGCCAATTACCTCAGCTCCTCCAGGGTTTGAGTCATGATCTTTCAGACAGTCCTTTTAAAACATGTCATTATCAGTCAGTCCAATATTCTTTTAGCTGAGCTTCTTCGATCACCACTTGAATATGGACTTACTTCAAAAATTCCTCACCCATAGTCTCTGGGATCCAGTTTCTTCAAGCAATTTACCTTGGCACAACATTCAGGATCAGAGTAGATGGATCCGCCCGGTTCTCAATTGCAGACAACCTAAGCTGTCATACCCTAGAAATAGTACAGATCATTGGGATATGTAAATATGAAAGATTAAAAAAAGGTTTTCCATTAGACATCTTTCATAGGTGTAGCAGACCCATCTTGTCATTCTTCCCCACAGATCTGCCACACAGTTCTCTGAGTAAAGGAAAGTACATATATATTCTCTGAGGTGTTTCCAGTGACACCAGTCTACAGAAAAAAACCCATCAGGATAAACATCAACTGCAATACATTTTCATACCTCTGTTGCCACATTTTCCCACAACTTTTAAAATATGGCAGCCAATGAATTGCTTTTAAATATATCAGATCATGACATTGCTTTCCTTAAACTTTCCAAGTGCATCGATTGCTCCGGATTAAAGTCCAAAGTCATTGCAGTGGCCTAAAAGTTCTACATGATTTTCACTCATGACCTTAGTGTTCTCACCTACTCTTCTTATTCATTGTCTCACAGGCCTGACTGGTCCATGTACACGTCAGGCCCACTTTAGCTGCAGGCACTTTCCACTGGCTTTTGCTCTGCTTGGAATATCCATCCTCCACCTGTGAGAGTCACTCAGTTCCAAACCATCTTCGTCTTTCTTCAGATGCCTCGCAGTGAGGCTACCTGGACCATTCTATACGATATTACATACCCTTCCTGCACTTCTGGTCTCCTTTGCCCTGTTCTACTTTTGTTTTGTATTGTGTAACTATTATTATCTTCCTAAAGCAGAATAAATAACTCTTCCTTCATGGTCCTGCAGGTGGGACAGTAATCCTATTGTATCCTATTAATCATTTGCCTGTCTTTCCTACAAGACTGTAGGGTCCTTGAAGAAGAGTATCTTTGTTACCCAGTGTTGTACTCAATAAATCACTTCTGAAACGATCGTAGATGCAAAATAATCAGAGTCATAATCCTGATTTTACTATTCTTAAACAATTTGAGGATAACTCGTGCTTTGAAGATATGAGTATTGATAAATAAGTAAAATTATTCTTACAATGAAACTTACATAGCAATGAAAATGAATGAATTTTAGACACCAACAGCAACATAGATATGTCTTAGAAATAATAAACAAAAAATTAAGTCATAAATGTTCACATACAATATGATACTCTTTATAAAACAAAATGACAAATAAAACATCTACACATATAACAAAAAATATTTGGAAAATTAAAACAATGTTGGACTAAATTCACGGAAGTGGGTGTCTCCATGTTTAGGCGGGATGAATGGAGCACGGTTAGATACAGTGTATTGGCAGGGTTCTCATTCTCAGTCTAGGTGAATTCACAAAAGTTCGTTTTACTATTACATTTCATAACTTGCATTATACATCACTTCTAATATTTAGTCTATAATAAATATTATATACTTACACACGACTTAAAATTTCAAACACTCCAGTGACTTAATCAGTGTCATATATTAAGTTGTACATCTTCAGTCACAATTAGACATTCCAAATTAATCTTGAGTTGATTTCTCCAAAATATTTTTCCTGGAAGATTTTCATACGTAGTGTGGTAAAAACAAAAAGTGACAAGGCCAAATCATTTTTTGATAAACTGTCCAACATATCTCCTGCTAAAAATTCTCAATATGTACCTGTATAGACCAAGAGAAGAGCTTCAGTAAATAATTTTTTTGGTTTGTTTAACTCAGTGATTCTCAGACTTATTTGACCAAGCGTCTTCTGTCATCATTGGAAGCACTGTTCAATATAACATACTTTAGGAAATATTGCTGATAAACTTAACAGGGTTGCTGTAAATCTATAGCCATCAATGCCACCCATGGGAGGAAAAAATTATATTTCTGAGAAATTATGAAAGATGATGTTAGGGACAATCCTTCAGAACAATTTTACAGGCTGGAGTTTGTGTAGGGAGGTTGAGTCTCTATTCAATGCCCTTTCAGCATAGTTACATATATATCTTTTAATTTATTATTAAGTTATTATTGATATACACTCTTATGGAGGTTTCACATGAAAAAACAATGTGGTGACTACTTTCACCCGTATTATCAAGTACCCCCCCCATACTCCAATGTAGTCACTGTCCATCAGTGTAGTAAGATGCCACAGATTCACTGTTGGCCTTCTCTGTGGTACACTGTCTTCCCCATGACCCCCCACACCATGTGTACTAAACATAATACCCCTCAATCCCCTTCTCCCTCCCTCCCCACCCGCCTTCCCACACCCCTCCCCTTTGATAACCACTAGTCACTTCTTGGAGTCTGTGAGTCTGCTGCTATTTTGTTCCTTCAGTTTTGCTGCGTTGTTGTACTCCACAAATGAGGGAAATCATTTGGCACTTGTCTTTCTCATCCTGGCTAATTTCACTGAGCATAATACCCTCCAGCTCCATCCATGTTGTTGAAAATACTAAGATTTCTTTCTTTCTTATGGCTGAATAGTATTCTTTTGTGTATATGTACCACCTCTTCTTTATCCATTCATCTACTGATGGACACTTAGGTTGCTTCCATATCTTGGTAATTGTAAATAGTGCTGCAATAAACATAGGGGTGTATATGTCTTTTTGAATCTGAGAAGTTGTATTCTTTGAGTAAATTCCAAGGAGTGGGACTTCTGGGTCAAATGGTATTTCTGTTTTTAGTTTTTTGAGGAACCTCCATATTGCTTTCCAGTTAAACTAGCTTACATTCCCACCAGCAGTGTACGAGGGTTTCCCTTTCTCTACATCCTCCAGCATTTGTTGTTCTTAGTCTTTTGGATGGTGGCCATCCTTACTGGTGTGAGGTGATATCTCATTGTGGTTTTAATTTGCATTTCCCTGATGATTAGTGATGTGGAGCATCTTTTCATGTGTCTGTTGGCCATCTGAATTTCTTCTTTGGAGAGCTGTCTCTTCATATCCTCTGCCCATTTTTTAATTGGGTTATATGCTTTTTGGGTGTTGAGGCATGTAAGTCCTTTATATATTTTGGATGTTAACCCCTTATTGGATATGTCATTAACAAATATATTCTTCAATACTGTAGGATGCCTTTTTGTTCTGTTGATGGTGTCTTTGCCATTCAGAACCTTTTTAGTTTGAAGTCCTATGAGTTCATTTTTGCTTTTGTTTCCCTTGCTAACGGAGATGTGTTCAGGAAGAAGTTGCTCATGCTTATATTCAGGAGAGTTTTGCCTTTGTTGTCTTCTAAGAGTTTTATGGTTTCATGACTTACATTCAGGTGTTTGATCCATTTTGATTTTACTTTTGTGTATGGGATTAAACAATAATCCAGTTTCATTCTTTTCCATGTAGCTGTCCAGTTTTGCCAACACCAGCTGTTGAAGAGGCTGTCATTTCCCCATTGTATGTCCATGGCTCCTTTATCATATATTAATTGACCATATATGGTTGAGTTTATATCAGGGCTCTCTAGTCTGTTCCATTGGTATATGGGTCTGTTCCTGGGCCAATACCAAATTGTCTTGAGTACTGTGGCTTTGCAGTAGAGCTTGAAGTTGGGGAGCATAATCATCCCAGCTTTATTATTCATTCTCAGGATTGCTTTGGCTATTTGGGGTCTTTTGTGGTTCCATATGAATTTTAGAACTACTTTATCTAGTTCGTTGAAGAATGCTGTTGGTATTTTGATAGGAATTGGATTGAAAATGTAGTTTGCTTTATGCAGGATGGCCATTTTGACAATATTAATTCTTCCTATCCACGAGCACGGGATGTGTTTCCATTTATTGGTATCTTCTTTAATTTCTCTCATGAGTGTCTTGTAATTTTCAGAGTATAGGTCTTTCACTTCCTTGATTAGGTTTATTCCTAGGTATTTTATTCATTTGATGCAACTGTGAATGAATTGTTTTACTGATTTCCCTCTCTGCTAGTTCATTGTTAGTGTATAGGAATGCCACAGATTTGTGCATATTAATTTTGTATCCCACAATTTTCTGAATTCAGATATTAGATTTAGTAGTTTTAGAGTGGATTCTTTAGAGTTTTTTATGTACAATATCATGTCATCTGCAAACAGTGACAGTTTAGCTTCTTCCTTGCCAATCTGGATGTCTTTTATTTCTGTGTGTTTTCTGATTGCCATGGTGAGGACCTCCAGTACTATGCTGAATAAAGGTGGAGAGAGTGTGCATCTTTGTCTTGTTCCCGATCTTAAAGGAAAAGCTTTCAACTTCTCACTGTTAAGTATAATGTTGGCTGTGGGTTTGTTATATAGGGCCTTTATTATGTTGAGGTACTTGCCCTCTATACCCATTTTGTTGAGAGTTTTTATCATGAATGGATGTTGAATTTTTTCAAATGCTTTTTCAACATCTATGGAGATGATCATGTGGTTTTTCTACTTCTTTTTGTTGATGTAGTGGATGATGTTGATGGATTTTCAAATGTTGTACCATCCTTGCATCCCTGGAATAAATCCTACTTGATAATGATGGATGATCTTTTTGATGTATTTTTGAATTCGATTTGTTAATATTTTGTTGAATATTTTTGCATCTATGTTCATCAGGGATATTGGTCTGTCATTTTCTTTTTTTGTGGTGTCTTTGCCTGGTTTTGGTATTAGAGTGCTGCTGGCCTCATAGGATGAGTTTGGAAGTATTCCCTCTTCTTCTACTCTTTGGAAAACTTTAAGGAGAACGGGTATTAGGTCTTCACTAAATGTTTGATAAAATTCTGTGGTAAAGCCATCTGGTTCAGGGGTTTTGTTCTTAGGTAGTTTTTTGATTACCAGTTCAATTTCGTTGCTGGTTCAGATTTCGGTCTGTTCAGATTTTCCATTTCTTTCTGGGTCAGCATAGGAACGTTGTATTTTTCTAGGTTATGGAGTTTGTTAGCATATAATTTTTCATAGTATTCTCTCATACTTCTTTGTATTTCTGTAGTGTCCATAGTGCTTTTCCCTTTCTCATTTCTGATTCTGTTTATGTGAGTAAACTCTTTTTTTCTTAATAAGTCTGGCTAGGAGTTTCTCTGTTTTGTTTATTTTCTTGAAAAAACAGCTCCGGCTTTCATTGATTCTTTCTATTGTATTATTCTTCTTAATTTTATTTGTTTATGCTCTAATCTTTATTATGTCCCTCCTTCTACTGACTTTGGGCCTTATTTGTTCTTCTTTTTATAGTTTAGTTAATTGTGAGTTTACACTGTTCATGTGGGATTATTCTTCTTTCGTGAGGTGGGCCTGTATTGCAATATACTTTCTTCTTCGCACAGCCTTTGCTGCATCACATAGATTTTGCAGTGTTGAATTATTGTTGTCATTTGTCTCCATATATTGCTTGATCTCTGTTTTTATTTGGTCATTGATCCATTGGATGGATGTTTTGAAGCCTCCATGTGTTTGTGGGATTTTTCATTTTCTTTGCATTATTTATTTCCAGTTTCATACCTTTGTGGTCTGAGAAACTCATTGGTACCATTTCAATCATTTTGAATTTACCGAGGCTCTTTTTGTGGCCTAGGATATGATCTGTTCTTGAAAATGTTCTGTATGCACTTGAGAAGAATGTGTATTCTGCTGCTTTTGGGTGCAGAGTTCTGTAGATGCCTTTTCGGTCCATCTGTTCTAATGTGTTGTTCAGTGCCTCTGTCTCCTTACTTATTTTCTGTCTGGTTGATCTGTCCTTTAGAGTGTGTGGGGTGTTGAAGTCTCCTAGAATGAATGCACTGCATTCTATTTCCTCCTTTAATTCTATTTGTATTTGTTTCACATATGTCGGCGCTTCTCTGTTGGGTGCATAGATATTTATGATGGTTATATTTTCTTGTTGGATTGACTCCTTTATCATTATGTAATGTCCTTCTTTGTCTCTTGTGACTTCCTTTGTTTTGAAGTCTATTTTGTCTGATACAAGTACTGCAACTCCTGCTTTTTTTTCCCTAGTAGCTGCATGAAATATCTTTTTCCATCCCTTCACTCTATTCTGTGTATGTCTTTGGGGTTTTTTTTGTTGTTTTTTTTTTGTTTTTTTTTAGTGGAGTCACTTCTGAGCTGATCTTTAACAGTTGCTTATTCCCCCCGAGGAGGGTGCACCGTTCCTGGAAGTACTGCAATACCAGGTCGATGTGTGGAGTGGACGGAGAAAGCTCCTATTCCATCTCCCTGCTCCAAAAATCCATTTAATATATTGTCCTCGGATAGAGGATGTATCAGATATTAAGCTGACAAGAACAGATACTGCACTTGATCTTAGCCAAAAGGCCGAGAAGCGATTGTGTCTTTGGGTTTAAAGTGAGTCTCTTGGAGGCAGCATATAGATGGGTCTTGTTTCTTTATCCATTCAGTGACTCTATGTCTTTTGGTTGGTGCATTCAGACCGTTTACATTTAGGGTGATTATCAATAGGTATGTACTTATTGCCATTGCAGGCTTTAGATACCTGGTTACCAAAGGTTCAGTGTTCCTTACAATCTAAGAGTCTAACTTATCTCACTTAATATGCTATTACAAACATAGTCTAAAGGTTCTTTTTTTCTCCTCCTTTTTCTTTCTCCTCCATTATTTATGTATTAGTATCATATTCTGTACTATTTTTCTATCCCTTGATTGACTTTGGGGATAGTTGATTTAATTTTGCATTTGTTTAGTAATTAACTGTTCTACTTTCTTTACTATGGTTTTATTACATCAGGTGACAGCTATTAAACCTTAGGAATACTTCCATCTATAGCAGTCCCTCCAAAATACACTGTAGAGACAGTTTGTGGGAGGTAAATTCTCTCAGCTTTGTTTATCTGGAAATTGTTTAATCCCTCCTTCAAATTTAAATGATAACCTTGCTGGATAAAGTATTCTTGGTTCGAAGCCCTTCTGCTTCATTGCATTAAATACATCATGCCACTCCCTTCTGGCCTGTAAGGTTTCTGCTGAGAAGTCTGATGAGAGCCTGATGGACTTTTCTTTGTATGTCATCTTATTTCTCTCTCTATGGCTGCTTTTAATAGTCTGTCCTTATCATTGATATTTGCCATTTTAATTACTATATGTCTTGGTGTTGTCTTCCTTGGGTCCCTTATGTTGGGTGATCTGTGAACTTCCATGGCCTGAGAGACTACCTCCTCTCCCAGATTGGGGGATTTTTCAGCAATTACCTCCTCAAAGACACTTCGTATCCCTTTTTCTCTCTCTTCTTCTTCTGGTACTCCTATAATGTGAATATTGTTCCATTTGGATTGGTCACACAGTTCTCTCAATATTCTTTCATTCTTAGAGAATCTTTTTTCTCTCTGTGCCTCAGATTCTTTTTACTCCTGTTCTCTAATCTCAATTTCATTTATCGTCTCCTCCACCATATCTAATCTGCTTTTAAAAGTTTGCATTGTGTGTTTCATTTCTGATACTGTGTTCCATGATGATTGGATCTCCGACCAGAATTCACCCCTGAGTTCGTGAATATTTTTCTGTACCTCCATGAGCATGTTAATGATTTTTATTTTGAAATACCTTTCAGGCAGATTCATGAGGTCGATTTCATTTGAATTTTTCTCAGGGGTTGTATTCATAATTTTACTTTGAACCAGGTTCCTTTAGTATTTCATATTCATATTCATATTTGGCGCCCTCTAGTGCCCAGAAGCTCTACTCCGTGGAGCTGCTCAGCCCCTGAAGCAATGTCAGTGGTTGCAGGGGAGTGGTATCAGTGCCTGTGGGGAGGAAAGCACTGTTTCCTGCTTCCGGCTGTTATGCCTGTCTCCACTGCCAGAACCAGTGGGCCAAGCACACAGGTATAAAGCCTCTGTGCTTTGCGTTTGTAGTTGCCATAGACAGGGCTTCCCTCTGGCTGGCCTAATGCCAGTGTAGGGTTTGCCAGTTTGTGAGTCAGGTGGAGCTGACCGGGAGAAAGGCTCAGTAGGCTGTGTATCATGGAGGGGGTCCTTGGAACTCTGTAGCCAGCCAGGGAGCTAGAGCTCCTGAAGATTGTGAAAGTTCCCAACCTGCTGGGCACAGTGCCCCCAGACAATTTTGTCTACCTGTCCTTTCTCCTGAGCAGTAAGCCCCGTGCAATCCTTGCCCCTTTAGCAGCCCTCTTGCTGTTAGGAAGTCTCTCAGACTGCCCACCTTTCTTTTGTCCTAGAGCAGCTGGATATGGATCCCTGCTTTTCACAAGTGGCTGGAATCTCAGTCTCTCCAGATATTCTGCCTATCTTAGCTTTCCAACCCCCTAATCATGAGAGTACCATGAAAACACCATGGAATGTAGGTTTGTGCTCCCAGATCAGATCTCCAGAGTTAGGTATTCAGCAGTCCCAGGCCTCTACTCCCTCACCGCTCTGTTTCTCTTCCTCCTGCTGGTGAGCTGGGGTGGGGGAAGGGCTTGGGTCCCTCCGGGCCATGGCTTTGGTATGTTACCCTGTTCCATGAGGTTTATTCTTTTCTCCAAGGGTATGCAGTTTGGCGCAGTCCTCTTTCCTGTTGCTCTTTCAGAATTAGTTGTATTAATTATATTTTAGTATTATATGCAGTTTTAGGAGGAAGTCTCTGTCTCAACTCTCACACCACCATCTTTAATCCTCTCCCCAGCATAGTTATATTTTTATGTGATATTAATTTTGACCTAATCATACACTATCTAATCATTCTTAATTTTTTACCCATGAGTGTACATAATTCATATTAGATTTGTAATAGACCACTGGATTACATATATCAAGGCCATTTCTATTGCATCTCACAAAGATTAAAGCTTTCAAAACACAAGGTATGGTATTTTGAAAAGCTTTAGGCCCATTCTTATATATATTACAGGCAAAATTTTTATATAGATGTATTCTCCTCTTTGAGTCATTTTTTTTTATATGGTTCTTTTACAATATGACTACACTAATTACAAAGATTTTTCTTTAAAATCAGATTATGCCACTTCCACACTGCCTTAAATTAATAGTGGTAAATTAAGGAGATTACAATTTACTAAGCAAAGTATATTAGCAATTCAGGATGTTTCAGAAATAGGACATTGCATAATTCTATTATTTTAATTACCATGTACTCCATGAAGAAAAGTGAACATTCTCATTTTTCAGTTAACCTTTGAGAAATTAGTTTGTTTCAATAAGCTTCTTAATATGATTTAAATAATTTATTTAACCTGGAAAATGTCATAATTATTACATTTTAAAGGCTATTGGCAATAAAGACTACTTCCTTAAATTGACTAAAATCACCTACCTAATTAAAAATATTGAAAATATAACATTAAAAAATTAATTGTAAGCTCTCCAGCACTTATTCAGTTAATAGCTTTTAATGTTACCTTGAAATGTTTTGTTGTTGGTACATTTAATAAACAATTTGAATCTCTGTCCAGAAAATGATACCAATTCAGCAAATCCATTTTTCCTTGAATGATTCTCTGATTTGTGTTCCCTGAGATACATGGGGAAAAGCTCAAAGGTCATTAATACTGGCATTATTATACATTAGTCACTGGAGTAGACCATTTCCCAACTGGGTAACACCACATTTCCAATGGTCACCCAATTAATGACTGTCTAATTGACTCATCTGCAAATCTTACAAAGCAATGCTTTTATTAAGTAAATTGAAACTTCCATTGTAAAAACTCTGCAGGGCTGAGGACATAATTAACTATACTGAGGCCTACTTGATCTCAGAAGTTCTGGGAATAACCAATAATTAGTTTCATTCTGAAATGGTTTTGTTGTTATAACCATGACACATGTTTCTGAACTACTGAAGTTTTGATGACTATTGCTTATTTGGATCAGAACAGAAAAAGCTGTAGCTAACTCAAGCTTTGTAGCATAATAAATTTTCCCAACTATCTTGAGATTAGGAACAATCAAAGTAAATAAAGCATCAAGTACTATTTATCTTTCAAAATATTAGTGCTTACAAAAACAAAGGAGGTTAAAATAACAACCACTCTGTATCCATTACATTCAACGTTATACAGCAGCTGCATTTCATTTCATAAAACAAGAGAGAAAATTAAGAGATCTGATTGGCTGATAAACATTCTAACTATGGATTCCCGGACAATTCATTCTAAAATCTACAAGCATCACCACTTAATTAAGAGTAAGAATTCTGAGCACAGAGACTATAATCAGTATAATTCAGGAAGCTCAATATTTGTAAGACCCATCAGTTAGCACAGTGGGCAGAATGAATTGAAGACTCAGTCCAATAATAATTTCAAAACCAGGAACTCTAAATGAAGTAAATTCATAAAAATCAAAATATATGCTTAAGATATGCTATGCAAACAGGCTTTTAAATACAATTTTCTGGCGCCATGACCCCATTTTACTTTAAAATTAGAAAAAAAGTTAAATTATTGAAGTTATCTCTCTGTTTCAGTGTAAGATATGACATTAAAGCAGTTTTATCTTTCTGCTCCCCACTTGTAAGTGAGTGTGTTTTACCCTTTGAGCGTTAGGTGAAATTGACCACTCTTCCAGGAATATATTAAGATCTTATCTTAGATTTAAGTAGATGTAATAATAAAAAAGTGCACACATGATTATATTAGTCATGATCAGCGCTTCTTAGTCACGATCACAAACAACCCGATATTAAAAAGAGTAAGTACACCACATTGAAATTTCACCAATATATACTAATACTAGTTGGACCTAAAAAAAATCAGGTCTAAATGATATTAGTGCCAAAGCTGTCAAGTTGTGTAGCATATCAATTTTTTACTGAGTTGTACAAATGTATAATTTATAGTTGTATAGTATGACTATCAAATAGGATATCTAAACAAATAGGGAGTATAGACCTTTCTGTGTCTTAGAGGACAAATGTGTAACTTAAAGACAAAACTGTGTCATTATAGTCGGAGAACTTTTCTTATGAATGAATTAAAGAATTGAATTTCCCAGTAGTGGAGCCCCTCGCTGACATGTTCCTGCATTAACCTGACTTGTCCATCTGGATGCTTATATTCATATGGCCACAGAATAAGCCAGTCTAAGTTGGGTTTGTTGGCATGCTTGTCTCTTTGCAAACTTAGGAATAATCAAGAGAATCAGAGACATGTTCTCATACAAAACTACAGTTTAGACTTTTCTCTCAATTAATGTATGTAGACATGAATGCCCTTGACAATCTGTATGAGAAAACGATCTCAGTAGGTGTATGAAAGAAAAGAGAGAATCTGATATGAAATATATAAGGAGTCATTTATTATCACTCTTAAGCATCATGTCCCTGCAGTCAGACTTCATGGGTTTATAATACAAACTCCACTATTTACTTGTTACACAGTGTTTCTGAACCTTGAACAATTTTAATGAACCTCTCTACGATCTCAGTTTTCCCATTTGTAAAATAGGGGCTAAAGTTAGTAGTTACTAATATGATTATTATGAGGGTTCCGCAGGAAATTCATATAAATGTATGAAACAAAAATGACAATTACTATTCTAATTGTTTGTAAAGATGGTCATACTGTTTATAAATTAAATGCTAATAATAAGTTAATAAATCATATTTATGAAGTACTTACTAGGTTCTAAAAGCCTTGCATACATTAAGTCATTTAATTCTTACACTTCTCTATGGGGTATTATTTTACAGATGAGAAAAGAGAAATACTTAGCCAAGGTCACATAGATCACACTTTTGGGATGAAGGGGATTAGGCTAGAATATCATATAACTGAGAAGTACAATTCGGCCGCATAGAAAACCAGAATGGCTGCTGTTCTTGGAAACTAAACTCATCAACCTACAGAGGCTGAAGGAAGCAGCTATTGCCTGGGTAATGAAAATAATGCAGTTTCCCTGGAAAAGAATACTTTATAACTAGAAGAAAGCAGCACTACTATATTGTCATATCTAGAATTTTTTTGGCATCTTATACAACAAAATCTTTGCATGCACTCTTAAGATACAATAGACAGAATATATATTAAGTGTCTCTACTTCTATCAATGGAGACTTAAGTCAGTTAATATGTTTTTATAAGTCTTATGTTTCAAGTGGTAAAAAACAACTGCCCAGCTTTTGTGAGGAATTCCATTAGATTAAAATGAAATAATAGTTATAAAAATGTTCTGAGAATAAAAATTAATATATTGATAAAATGTAAAATACCATTATTATTGATCAATCGGGAAAAAATTTGTATAGGTTTATGATCCCAAGTTTATTTTGAAAAAAGTTCTGTGAGATAAATTTCCAGGGAGGATACATCCATCCAAAATTTGTAATTTTCCAAAGAATACTTCAAATCTACCCTCTAAACAAGTACTTCATTTTAAATTTCATTAAACTTCCTCCTCTTCAGGTGTCATTTGAAGTTTTCAGCATAGAAGTTTAGAGTTGGACATAACCTAAGAACTTGTGCAGAGATGACCAGCAGTCTTTCAAATAGCACTGTTTTCCCAAATGAGATTCAAATACTTGTACCCTATTTTCAAGAATTTGTTAATAAATACTATCGCAAAGAACTTCATGAGTGATAAACTTTTTAAGTTCACTATCCCTTTAAATAACAAATGTGAACTCTTGCAGAAAAACACCGTTGGCTACTATTTTGAAAGTTAACTTCAAATTTCTGAAGTTATTTTTATTCTCTGGAAAATGGAACACCCATTTTTAAATCAGAATGAGACTAAGGCAATATGAAGACAACACGATATAGTGCTTAGAATATAGTATTTCTTAAAGATTAGGCTGTGCATTTCAGCACAGTCTGTATTTTTCCTTTAAACAATTAATTTCTGCCACTACCACCACTCTATTTTGTGCTGGATACTTTGAAAGCTAATTAAAACCATATTGAATGGTTTGGGCCAAAACTAAGCAATGATGGATTTTTCAGAATGTTTTTGTGTTTAGGGTTTAAAAGTTTCCAAGGAAAAACACATCACCTTATCATCCAACCCTGCCTGGCCTTTATTTCTAACAGGGCAGCCCTCTGAGGATATAAAATCAGACATTTAAACATAAGAAAATAAAATTTAAAATTTTTCTGAAATATTTAAAAATCAAAAGAAACTTGGATATTTAAGACAAGTGATTTTGTGGACCTTTCAACTCATTAAATAGTTGATATTGCATCAACTTTATTAGAAAAATAGATTAAGCATTATACACTTCACATGTAGCACAGTTCTCTAAATTTCATCTAAATTAAATAAAATAACCAAATTGTTAGCATCAAGGGGTACAATACAGTAAAAATAAGAATATCAGAGCCAGATACTGCTATTAGTTCCCTAAATTAAATCATACCAACCAGTCTTCTGGTTTCAGGGAGTAGATAAAACATCTCACATATTGATCTAAAATATCATAACCACACTTTTCCACTTTACGGTATCAGCCATTTATTCTATGTCTCCAAACTTCGTTCGTTTTTACCCAATAGTCATTTGCCACTTAACACTGGGGTGGCTGAAACCATGTTTCAGTTCATCTCCTGCAACCATTCAGCTTGAGTGCAGGGCAGGGAAGGGTGAGAGCAAGGGGCGTGAGCTCCACCTAAACCAGTGTCTGGTTGTTATCAGCGGCCCTCTGGCATTCTCAGCTTCTTAAGTGCATCTAGGGGAAACCATTCTGCCAGTTGCAGTTTCCTTTCAGAGGTAAGCTTTTAACAGCTAAGCTATAAAGCCTGGGGTCCTCCTCTCACCCCCAAACCATTACCACCTTTATGAACTTAAATAATGTGACTTTTTCTTACTTGAGGCTCAGGGCTTTCCCACCCTACACACTGCCTGTAGGTTACTCTTCACTCTACCTCGTCTTGCTTTAACCATGGGATTGGACAGTGTGTCATATTTTGCCATCAAATTTCTTAATGGAGAAGTAGCTTGAAGAGAAAAAGACCTGCTCTCTTCCATCTTGCTTTAGTAAACAGAATATGTAACCATAAGCATGCAGGGAATCACCCTGTGCTTTTTGTGCCTCTTTCCCGTCTGGCACCTGCCTTTCAGCTGTCATCTGTCAGTTCCAAGCACACATTAATAAAAATAAAAGGAAGTAAAACTTTCAAGTTTCTTCTCTTTTTTCCAAACCTTTCAGTCTATTTTATAGGTCCCTGTTTTAGTCAACTTATTATCCCAAGCACATAAACTAGATCATGTTCATTGCAGGCAGACATGTTTAGGGATTTTACATTCAAATTTGAAGCTGCGTTTGATCAATACGACCTGTGTGAAACTGCTGGGTAAGAAGGACACACAGCACAACAGATTCCATTCCTGCTCAATGTGGGTAGCCTAGTGTATTGTAGATTCTTAATGCTAAACTTCAGAAATCTATAACGGACTTTTCAAAGTTGTTTCAGTGTCCAAAGTCTAATAAATTGCCACCAAATTTGCAAAAATAAAGTAAATCATCATGAGGTCAAAAATTCATCCTTAAGAATAATGTTCATGTATTTAAAATAATTTTTTTAATGTTTTAAGACTTACAGGTAAAATGCCATGTTTTCACAATTCTGCCAACAGAAAGCAAGAGTATTTTGATAACTTTTCAAGTTTAATGATGTTAAAGCAAAATCATAGTGTTTTGTATTTTCAATTATTTGCTGAAAGAATTCATGTTGTAGATGATTTCGAGCTAATACAAATTTTTGAATGAAATTTTAAAAGCTCTAATAAAATTTTGTTTAATTATCATCTTACAAAGCAAATTGATTTCAAATTTATTGTGCTTAAATAAGTCTGTCTCTGCTCATTTAAATCTCCATCATCTTTCATTGTAGAAGTAACAGAACATCAGTAATTCTTCTATAATATTGTATTTCAAAAAAACCTCAGTGTGCTACTGCCATCATACTATAATTTGTACCAACAGAACATATAGTCAGTTTTAAAGAACTAGAATAGGTGGATTATTTAGAATATTCTCTTAATATGGTAGGAGCAAAAACATGTTTTGAACATTTGAGTATCAGTTTGCAAGTCAGAATTCCACATCATCATTAATTTCTATTTTAGTCTGTGTCTTCTTGCAAGTCTGAAATAAAAATGCTAATGAATTTTTAAAGGTTAATAGTTGCCTAAGTGGTCCATAAAATAGAAACTTAAACATAGCAGCTTGCAAAATTTAATGAGAGGGCAAACCCAAGTTCACCTTGTCTTTTTATCTTCCTTAGCTGCGTCGTCTAGAGACCTGTAGGTGTCTGAAGATGATTCTATCAACTGCAGTGTTAGGCGACATAGGCCCAGAGCAGATAAAACGGTTCAATGTCTAAGCACTGGGGGGTTTGCGTGGCAGAGTGCATACGCTTCACTCAGAGGGCAAACACATATTCCTGAAGTCTCTGGTGTCATAAGAGTAACTATCAGGTTCTGAATTCCATCCATCATTTTTATATCTGAAGAAAGCCTGCCTCCAGCCCAATGAATGCTGAAGAAAACTGAAGTCAATGGAACACTTGTCTTTACAGCTATTACTCAAAAGTACTAAATTCCTCCAGAACTGAGACCCATAACGAAACTAAGTAGTATATTTTGCATTAGTTTAGTTTTACTACTGTAGAGAACATACCAAAATAACTGAATTAATAACAACAATAATCCATTTATTAAATGGCTTAACATATGGCAATGTCACTATGCCTTGAACACTTTATTCTACTTTTTAATATAACCTTAGATGAGTGGTTCTCAATTGGGTGAAATTGTGCCCCCTCCCAATTCAAATAGAATTTCTAGACTTTAAAAAAAGTACAGGATGCTTAGTTAAATTTGAATTTCAGATAAACAACATTTTTTTTGATAATTCTGATTTCTACAATATTTCGGATATGTTTAAATTTAAAAACAATACGACCAAAAAAAAAATCAACGCTTTTTTTTAGTTCTCTGAAACTCAGATTTAGGCAGGTAGCTTGCATTTTATCTGGCAACCCTATGTATCACCGGGATATTTGAGTTGTCCTGAGAGCTGTCACAACTGAGGAGGAGGGACTATGACCATCTTGTGGGTAGAAGCCACAGAGATACTTTTAAATATCCCACAGTGCACAAGAAAAGTCTCCTACAATTATTTAGCCTTAAGTGTCAAGAATGTTATGCTTAAGAAATCCTACCCTAAATTATAAAAGATGTTTATTATATAACCATTAAGATTAGTACTTGCTATATTTTAGGCTTTAGGTTGCTTTGCTCTTATCTCTAGCTATTTCTGGAAAACAATTCATTATAAGGTAGCAGTAAATAGGTGAGTAATGGTAAAGAAGAGAAAGAAACTATTGGTGGGGAAGTTTGGTGAGAGAGTCAGTGAGCTTGGAGAGATGAATGGAATAAAATTTTATCTCCAGAAAGCATTCAGCAATATTGCAGAGTAGTATAGCTGCAGGAGAATTTCTTGACCAAGTAAAAAATTAACACAAATGGAATTTATGGGATTATAAGGAGACTAATCCTTTTTATTACAACTTAAAAATTTCTTTCTAAAATACTGAATTAAAATTTGGTTGACAGCAAGAGAGAGAGAAAGATTAGAGTTATGGTCTATTTATATTCAGAGCCAAACTGAATAAGCAGAATGTCAATGGAAATAAATGCTTAAGTAGAGTATTAGGGTGACATGTCAGTATAGTACAAAAGTTTCAAAGGATCTATTGAACTGTGAAGATTAAAAAGCATTTAGCCATTTTCTTGTTTAGCTCTCTAATTTTCAGAGTAAAAAATCCAGATAATCAAGGTCAAGTGACTCATTTAAGTGTATCCAAGATAAGGAACCAGAAGTCTTTTGGAAACCAAGAGACATACTATTTCAAATAAACCAAAGGAACTCCACTAACACTGTTCAGTATCAGTAATATTACTCATGTGGAGAAAGTAACCCTCACTCATCTATTACAAAATTTTAAATATCAAGACCTTTCTGAAATCTCTGCTGATGTCTTCCACCATACATTTTGGAGACTCGTTCCTCCACAATCCCTTTGCATGTATGCACAGCTTTACAGAGCCATGTCTGCAGAAAATACACCACATTCAATTCTGAATGCCCTTGCCAGCATCTATATGGCCAACCAACTTTTCAGCACAAAGGAGACAATAAATATACCCATTAAGAAAACAAAGATCCCCATGGTTTTTCATTTCACAATAAAGACCTATGATAACAAGAGTCTGAATTACAATAATAACCTATCTTTCAGTTCAGGGGAAAGTGCCTTCAGATAATATTTTCTTTTCAAGAAAGTATACATATTCTCTTTTAATAATTTTATATCAATTGTATGATTTTTTTTTATTATAAGAATAGTTACACAGACTTCAGGGAAGATGACGGCGTGAGCAGGGTGGCGGAAATCTCCTCCCAAACCATATGTATTTCTGAAAATACAACAAGTACAACTATTCCTAAAAGAGAGACCAGAGTATACAGAACAACGCACAGCTTGCAGCTACACCTGAGAGGACTTGGCACCCCACGAGGTGCGTAAGATACGGAGCTGCGACCCAGCAGGACCCAAGCACTCCCCCACCCCAGGGCACCGGCGAGAGGAGAGGATTCAGAGCCAGGAGGGCGTGGAAGTACAGGCCCGTGAAATAACCGGCCCTGGTGATCTGCTCGGAGAGCACTGACACACATTGCACAGTGTAGCGGAGATTGGAAAGACAGAGGTGCAGGATCTGAGCGAAGAACGCACCCGGGTCCTTGCAGCCGGCTACCGGGAAGAAAAAAAAAAGAAAAAAGAAAAGCACGCTCTTTTTTTCAGCGGTCTTAAAGAGACAGGAGCCCAGCGGAGGAGCCGGATAGCCTCAGTACACTCAGCCTGGCAGGCTGAGAGTCCTGGGGAGTTTCAAACCCCTTGGCTGGCGACTGGTAAAGGGTGGCCACACTGAGACTTCCCACAGAGATCAACAGCCTCCCCTTCGTTCCCACCCCGGCCAGAGCTATAAAGGGCCATGTGGAGTGGCGTGGCTGCAGCTGTGGAATAGTCGAGCAACAGCGCCACCTACATCATCCCCACGGAATCTACTCCCAGTGGGCGTTTTGTTGTTGTTGTTTTTGTTGTTTTTGTTTTTTCTTCTCTTTCTTTTTTCTTTTCTTTTCTTTTTTTTTCTTTATTTCTTTCTTTTTTTTTTCTTTTTAAAGTCTTAAAGAGCCCAGCTGACATACGTGGCAACTACCAGCAACCACTTCTATAGCCATGAAAAGACAGAGGAATATGGTCCAGACTAAGATCAACCAAACAACCCCAGAGAGGGAGCCTGAAAGAATGGAAATGCACAATCTTCCTGAAAAAGAATTCAGAATAAAAATCATAACCATACTGATGGATCTACAGAGAAATGTGCAAGACCTGAGGGAGGAAGTGAGGAAAGACAATGCAGAAATCAGACAAGCGATCAATGGGCTTAAGAGCAGACTGGACAAGATGCAAGAGACTGTTAATGGAACAGAAATCAGAGAACAGGAATACAGAGCAGCTGAGGCAGAGAGAGATAAAAGGATCTCTAGGAATGAAAGAATATTAAGAGAACTGTGTGACCAATCCAAATGGAACAATATTTGCATTATAGGAGTACCAGAGGAAGAAGAGAGAGAAAAAAGGATAGAAAGTGTCTTTGAAGAAATAATTGCTGAAAACTTCCCCATGCTGGGGAAGGAAATGGTCTCACAGTCCACGGAAGCCCACAGATCACCCAACACAAGGGAGCTAAGGAAGACAACACCAAGACACATAATAATTAAAATGGCAAAGATCAAAGATAAAGACAGAGTATTAAAGGCAGCTAGAGAGAGACAAAAGATCACCTGCAAAGGAAAACCCATCAAACTATCATCAAACTTCTCAACAGAAACCTTACAGGCCAGAAGATAATGGCATGATATATTTAACGTAATGAAACAGAAGGGCCTCGAACCAAGAATATTGTTTCCAGCACGATTATCATTTAAATATGATGGAGGGATTAAACAATTTCCAGGCAAGCAAAAGTTGAGAGAGTTGGCCTCTCATAAACCACCACTACAGTTTACCTTAAACGGACTGCTCTAGAGGGAAGCACCCCTAATGCTAAAAAGATGTCACCAGAGAAAATAAAATCATAGCAAAGAAAGCAGACCATCCAAATACTAACTAAAGGCAAAGAATAAAACACCTAGTATATAAAGAATGGAGGAGGAAGAATAAGAAGGGAGAGAAATAAAGAAACATCAGACTGTGTTTACAATAACTTTACAAGAAAGTTAAGTTAGATTGTTAGATAGTAAAGAAGTAACCCTTGAACCTTTGGTAACCATGAATCTAAAGCCAGCAATGACAATAAGTACATATCTATCAATAATCACCCTAAATGTAAATGGACTGAATGCACCAATCAAAAGACACAGAGTAATAGAATGGATAAAAAAGCAAGCCATCTATATGCTGCTTACAAGTGACTCACCTCAAACCTAAAGATATACACAGACTAAAAGTGAAGGGATGGAAAAAGATATTTCATGCAAAGAACAAAGAGAAAAAAGCAGGTGTTGCAGTACTTGTATCAGACAAAATAGACTTCAAAATGAAGAAAGTGGCAAGAGATAAAGAAGGACATTACATAATGATGAAGGGGTCAGTCCAACAAGAAGATATAACCATTATAAATATATATGCACCCAACACAGGAGCACCAACATATGTGAAACAAATACTAACAGAAATAAAGGAGGAAATAGACAACAATACATTCATTCTAGGAGACTTCAACACACCACTCACTCCAAAGGACAGATCAACCAGACAGAGAATAAGTAAAGACACAGAGGCACTGAACAACACACTAGAACAGATGGACCTAACACATCTACAGAACTCTGCACCCAAAAGCAACAGGATACACATTCTTCTGAAGTGCACATGAAACATTTTCCAGAATAGACCACATACTAGGCCACAAAAAGAACGTCAGTAAATTCAAAACTATTGAAATCCTATCAACCAACTTCTCAGATCACAAAGGTATAAAACTAGAAATAAATTTTAGAAAGAAATCAAAAAGGCTCACAAATACATGGAGACTTAACAACAGTCTCCTAATTAATCAAAGGGTTAATAACCAAATCAAAACAGAAATTAAAGAATATATGGAGACTAATGACAACAACAACACAAAGCCACAACTTCTGCGGGACACAGCAAAGGCAGTTCTAAGAGGAAAGTATATTGCAATCCAGGCCTATTTAAAGAAGGAAGAACATTCCCAAATGAACAGTCTAAGGACACAATTACTGAAATTGGGATAAGAAGAACAAATGAGGCCCAAAGTCACCAGAGGGAGGGACATAATAAAGATCAGAGAAGAAATAAATAAAATTGAGAAGAATAAAACAATAAAAAAAATCAATGAAACCAAGAGCTGGTTCTTTGAAAAAATAAACAAAATAGACAAACCCCTAGCCAGATTCATTAAGAGAAAAAGAGAATCTACACACATAAAGAGAATCAGAAATGAGAAAGGAAAAATAACGAAAGACCCCACAGAAATACAAAGAATTATAAGAGAATATTATGAGAACCTATATGCTACCAAGCTGGAAAACATAGAAGAAATGGACAACTTCTTAGAAAAATACAACCTTCCAAGACTGACCAAGCAAGAAACAGAAAAACTAAACAGACCAATCACAAGCAATGAAATTGAATCGGTAATCAAAAAACCACTCAAGAACAAAACCCCCAGACCAGATGGATTCACTTCTGAATTCTACCGGACATATAGAGGAGAAATAACACCCATTCTCCTTAAAGTTTTTCAAAAAATAAAAGAGGAGGGAATACTTCCAAACTCATTCTACGAAGCCAGCATCACTCTAATACCAAAACCGGGCAAAGACCTCACCAAAAAAGAAAGTTACAGACCAATATCCCTGATGAATGTAGATGCAAAAATACTCAACAAAATATTAGCAAACCGAATTCAAAAACACATCAAGAGGATCATACACCATGATCAAGTGGGATTCATCCCAGGGATGCAAGGATGGTATAACATTCGAAAATCCATCAACATCATCCACCACATCAACAAAAAGAAGAAAAACCACATGATCAACTCCATAGATGCTGAGAAAGCATTTGACAAAATTCCGTTCATGATTAAAACTCTCAACAAAATGGGTATAGATGGCAAGTACCTCAACATCATAAAGGTCATATATGACAAACCCACAGCTAACATCATACTTAACAGCGAGAATCTGAAAGCTTTTCCCCTAAGATCGGGAACAAGACAGGGATGCCCACTCTCTCCACTGTTATTCAACATAGTACTGGATGTCCTAGCTATGGCAATCAGACAAAACAAAGACCTACAAGGCATCCAGATTGGTAAAGAAGAAGTCAAATTGTCACTATTTGCAGACGACATGATACTGTACATAAAAAACCCTAAAGACTCCACTCCAAAACTACTAGAACTAATATCTGAATTCAGCAAAGTTGCAGGATACAAAATTAACACACAGAAATCTGTTGCTTTCTTATACACTAACGATGAACAAATAGAAAGAAAAATCAGAAAAACAATTCCATTCACAATTGCATCAAAAAGAATAAAATACCTAGGAATAAACCTAACAAAGGAAGTGAAACACCTGTACTCTGAAAACTACAAGACACTCCTAAGAGAAATTAAAGAGGACACTAACAAATGGAAATGCATCCCATGTTCTTGACTAGGAAGAATAAATATTGTCAAAATGGCTATACTACCTAAAGCAATCTACAGATTCAACACAATCCCTATCAAACTACCAACAGCTTTCTTCAAGGAACTGGAACAAATAACTCTAAAATTCATATGGAACCAGAAAAGACCCCAAATAGCCAGAGCAATCCTGAGAAGGAGGAATCCAATAGTTACCAAAGGGAAAGGGACTGGGGAAGATGAGTGGGAAGGGAGGGATAAGGGGGAAAAAGGGGCATTACGAATAGCAGATGTAATGTTAGGGGGGCACGGGGAGGGCTGTACAACTCAGAGAAGACAAATAGTGATTCTATAGCATCTCACTACACTGATGGACAGTGACTGTAATGGGGTTGGTGGGGGGGACCTGATGAAGGGGATAGTTTAATAACCATAATATTGCACATGTAATTGTAGGTTAATGATACCAAAATAAATTATTAAAAAAAAGAATAATTAGACAACGGAAGCCCTAGACTACATTGTTGAATATGAATACAGTGATTTGTGTAACATGAAATCAATGGAAAGACCCCAGCAATGTGTTGATTTTAGTAATAGAATTTATTTGAAATCTTCCTACTGACTCTTAATATATCAGAGATTCAATTTCTATTGCCTGAGAAAGTAATGAATATCATAGTTTGCCTTTTACTCCTAAGAAAATAAAAGACAGAATCTGGAATTCTCCAGTGCCAATATCTAAATTTTAGCAAAAGGAACTACCATTTAATTACCAAAAAGCTTTCTATCACAATTAAAAAGATTGAAAAGAATGAAAATAAAATCTCAGATCACAATAATGAGAGTGAAGTCCAGAGAGGGAGCTTGAGAGACAGAAGAGGTGGGGAGAGAATTTGAGACCCAGGGAATTGTTTCAGGGAAGAAAATCCCAGGTAATCACTGACAGGTTTAGACGTTAGAAGCAGCCTTGTTTTTCAAGAAAGGCTTCAGCATCTACATATTACTACATCTACTTATGCTCTACATATTATTGTATTTTCCAATGTGGAGAAGCATTTTTTAACCATATGGCTTCATTAACACCTAGTGTGATTTGCTAGTATGTAAGAATTGTAATAGCTACTGAATTTTGACTATGTAGCTGTGTTACACTATGAAATATTCCAAATAGTCAGAAGGCATACAATGTCCAGAGTTACACTTACTTTGAGAAAGTGGCACTCTCTACAGGTGCTTTCATTTCCCTTGGCTTTTTGTTCTCTGCTAGCCCCACATTTATTAAATGAATCACTACTAAGATACGGCTTTATCACCCAAGTCTTCCTACTCCCATTCACCATCTCTACCAGCCTTACAGAACCTGTTTTCACCTCAGATTTTTCCACAGCCCTGACCAAAACAACCAGCCCCTTTTCTCAAGTACAGTGTTACCCTGTATGTGTGATGTTCATTCACAGCTTCCTAACATTTTGCTTAATAATGGACATCTATACAATGATGTCCTCCTTATAAATCAGTCTCCTCCACTAAACAGTATGACCTTCAAAGACATAGATTGTGTATTTTTCCAATACATTCATAACAGGTTCTCAAAATAGTTTGCATACATGATTTAATGAATAAATCTTGAAAAATATCAAATTGTTACATTTATGATATGTAGACCGATAAATATGCCTATGCTAAAAAGTTAGGGTGAAAATGATGTTATTTACTTCTTGACGGTGCCTTCAGTTAACACTTGGCAACTTAGACCCTGTAGTACCAGCTAATAAAATAAAAATAGCAAGAACTTATAAATAAGACAAAACAGAAACCCAAAGTAAATAGAAGGGATAAGTTAGTGACTAAAATTAGAAATTAATGGAATGTAGAAGTAGAAATTAATAAAACAGAAAAAAATTTAAGTGATTTGATTTATAAAATAGTCAGTTCTTTGAAAAGAAAAATAAAAGCCTAATTGAAAAAAATGGAAAGAAAACTGAAACAAAAACAGCCAAAATGGGAAAAATGTCTGGTACAGGAGATTTGGGGGAAAGAAAAGAAATGTAAAAGTTAACTTTTAATAGTAAGAAGATATTATGTGAAATTTCTTGCCCATCAATGTTAAAAACTAAATTAAAAGAACAATTCCATTGAAAAGACATGCTTAATGAAATTGTCACCAAAAGGGCAAGGAATAGGAACATTTGCTAAGCTTTTGCAATATGTGCACATATCTCTATATTTATTCTTTAACAGGTTTTAAATTGAGCTAAAAACCCTAAAAAGGAAGAGCAAGAAGGTGAAGAAGAACAAGGAAGAGAAGGAAAAGCAACAGGCAGAGGAGGAAAGAAGTGAGTGAAGGCAGAACAGTGATAGAGGAAGAGGGGGAGGAAATGAAATGAGAATTATAAACCACCTCCCCATTAAGGCACTAGGAGGTCATGCCATATAAGTCAGAAACAGGTAACAAGAATGCTAGAAGTCATTGTTTCTAGTAAAGATTGTCTGTAAGTTCTAGGCAATACATTAAGATAAGGAAAAAATAAAATAATAATATTGTATGTATATTAGAATACAAGAAATAGGGCAGTCATTTCCAGAAGATATACTTGTCTACCTCGAAAATACAAAAACTTTTTCTGACAATTTATAAGAACTAATTATGAGGTTAGTAATTTAAAGCCAATATATTATATATAAAAACTAATTCCTTTCTTATATACTGACTTCTAACACTTGAAATAATATAACTGTAGGGGAAATAAGGGATACGATTTACAAGGCAACAAAAAATGATAAAGAACTTAAGTTTAAATTTAATGTGCAGTAACATTATGGATATAAGTAAATGTTCAAACTCATTATGAAAGTCATAATCATGGCTTGGAAACCAAAATATTATAAAGATGACAATGTTCTCCTAATTCAAGTTATGCATTAATTTACTAATATATTAATTCTGTGCAATGCTAATAAAATTTATTCTCTGTAACACTAATTAAAATATCAAAAGTATTTTTCATAAAATTTAAAAAGCTTATGTTTTAATTCATATAGAACAAAAAGCCGAGAATGACAATTTTGAAAAGGGAGATCTGCTTTATCATATATCAAGGTTTCTAATATAGATAGATAGATAATAGGTAGCTAAATAGGTGACAGATAGGTTAAATGTATTATATATAGTGTTATATATTTATAGTGATATTAAAAAAGTATGTAGTAGTTTCCTACATATAGAGACCACGTTATTGAGAGAATGGGGAGCTTTGAAAGCTTAGAACAGGTTTATATGTATAGAAACTTGATTTATATCAGAGCTGTTATCCCATGTCATTGGAAAAAATATGGGCAAATCCAATCTGATGCCAGAGCAATTGGTTAGCCATTCCAAAAATAAGCAATGTAAGATTTTGGCTAGATAATATATACAGAATTGAATTTTAGATTAAAGATTTTAAGGTAAAAGAAAAACTTTACTTTTAATAAGGTGCCAAGATATATTAATTGATGTATATTAGATATAATACATAAAAAACATATATTAAAATTTGCAATATATTTGGCAAAATATTTAACCAAAATTATATATATAAATGGCCTATGAAAACCTCAATAAATGTTCAGCATAAGTCACTAATGAAATGCAATGTAAAACTGGTAAGAAGAAGCCATTACACACCTATTAAAATGTCGAAAAACTAAAATCCAATCATGACCTTGTTTGCATGGCTATAGAGAAACTCTAATTCATACAAATGCTTGTGAGAATCTAAATGACTTTGTAAACAAGTTTGGCAGTTTCTTAAAAACTTATATATACTCACCATATGATGTAACATTCCCCTTCTAAGTATCTACACAAGAGAAACAAAACATACTTCCATACAAAGACTTGGACATAAATGTTCATAGCAACTTTACTTACAATAGCCCCAAACTAGAATCTACCCAAATGTCCATCACCTAGTGCCTGCATAAGCATAATGTGTTATAACCATACAAGAAAGGATAAACTACTGATGGTGGCAGCAACATGGATGAACCTTAACACATTATGGTAAGTGAAAAAAATCATATGTAAAGACAATGACCTTATTTATATGAAGGTTTCTAGGAAAGGCATATTAATAGAAATAGAAATCAGATTTGTGGTTGCCTGGGCCTGTGCGTGGGAAAGGCAATGGATTAAAAACAAACAAGGGAATTTTGGAGGGGTTAATAAAATGTTCAATATTCCTTTTAAAAAATGGCCCCATAAGCAATGTGAAAATGAAAATATCTAATTCTGAGAAAATTTCAAAATATAAATGTTCAAAATGTAGAGGAATACCTAATAGAAAGTAGGCAGAAATAATTAATAGATAATTCACAATATAGGACATTTGAGTGGGCAATGAATGAAAACAATGTGTGAAATGATGACCAATTTCACAGGCAACTAGAAAAATACAATTGAAAATCACAGGGAATATTATTCCACCTCAAACAGATTGGCAAAAATGAAAATATCTGGAAATAACTAATGTTGGCAATATTATGAGAAACAATGTGGTCTCATGTACACTATTGCTTGGAGTATAAACTGATACAACCACCTAAAGAGAGTCTGGCAGAAAAATTGCATATGCTCATACACCGCAGTTCAATAATTCTCCTCTTGTGTAAATAACTTTAAAATTATTCACAGAGTTGCACCAAAGGAAAGTAAAAGATTTTTAATAGCAGGTAATTTTTTTGTAGCAATGAAAAACTAAAAGCAATGAAATGCTCAAGAGCAAATAAATGATAAACTGTGATTTATATATTTATATACATATATATTCGATGTAATGCTACAAAGCAGATAAAACTCAAGTTGTAGAGCTACATATTCCATTTTGGAAATTAATGAATATATTAAATGAAGCAAAAACAACTGCAGAAGGACATGTAGCACAGATACTATCTATACAAAATTTTAATACATATAAACATTTTATATTGGTTATTGATATAAGCTGTTGGTAAAAGCAAAAAAAAATACTTGCGTGGAAATGATAATAAATTCACATAATAGTTTACTCTGAGGACAAAGGGAAAGTAGTGCTACATAAGAGGCTCCAACTTGTTTCTGTAAAGTTTTATGTAATATTAGGTGGTAAGTATAAAGTTACTTATTATTCTTATCTCTAATATTTTATATTCCTAAAATGTTTCATTGAAAATGTATTACCAAAAACAGGTTTTTACTTTAGTAAGCTTTATTTTGAAAGCACAGGTAATTTAAACATTAGAAAAAAACAAAATTTCTAGGATATAGAAACAGATAAAAACTTTCCAACACATTGTATGAAGATTGCATAAAATTAGGATAAGAAGAAATCATAAAAACACAGAATAATTTTATAATACTAAAAAATTCAAAAATCATAAATGCATATTAATTAAAATCAGGCTGAGTAATAGAAGAATTGCAAAATATGGAAGCCCCAAAAAATTTCAAGGATGTTTGACACTGTGAGTTCCATTAATTTCCTTCACTTTAACAAAGGATGAGAATAGAATAAAAGCATTACCACTTCAATTATGCTGGGCAGTCATCAAAATATTTTAATGGTCATTCCTATATTAAAAAAGAGTTAGTAAGCAAGGAATTAAAAACACATAAATTATTACATCTTATATTTCAGATAATCCTAAAATTATTTGGAAGATAAAATAATGCTGTATAAGATAACAAGTGTATTAAATATATAATATATAGTAATTCAACCAATTATTTGTTTATTCAATAAGCATTTCTTGAGTGACAAGCCAGGCATTGTTCCGGTCATTGGCAATATAGCTTGAACAATGTAAATAAAGCCCATGTTCTCTTAGACTTTCTATTCTAGTGGATGAAGACAGACAACACACAAAACAAATACCAACATGGCAACAAATGTTAATTACTCTGAGGAAAATAAAAAAGTGTGAATTTGTGGACAGGAAATCCCCTTCTGATAATATCATAATTGAGATACCTGGAAGATTTGAGGAAATGTCTTATTCTAGGTAGAGAAAACAACACATATATAGGTTGTAAAGCAAAAGTATGCTTTGAATATTCAAAGGTCAGTCAGCCACTGTGGCTTGAGCAGAGTGAGAAGGGAAGAGTGTAAAAGAATATTTTGTGGTACCAGCATACACAGGGTCTATGAATAATAGCAGGGAATCTGTTTTTATTTTGTTCTGACTAATATTGTTTCTGTCATTAAAGTATGTTAACAGAAGAACTTAACAGTAATGGCAGAGGAATGAAGTGGTTACATAATCTTTTCCATAGATAAACAAATTTTTAAGAATTGATTTTGTAAAAGCTACTTAAAAACACTGGGATTTAACCAAAACAAATAGAAGCTGGAGAATTTAATTTCATACAACCACAGCAGGAAGAGATAAGAAGTGTAAGTTTGTGACTTTTTAGACTGAGGGCAACCCTTCAGGCTATGTCTCAGAAACTACAGGCTTACCTGCTAATGGTATAAGGCATCACGGATTCTAGGACTCAAAACTCAGCTGAAAATTTAGGGGAAATTTTGGCACCAAGAAAATTGTAGAAGTGAGTTCCAAATATTTGAGTATAAACTCTGTGCAAAGTCCGGACTAACGGGTGGGCAAAATCCAAGAGGCCTACGAGAAAAATAGGTACAAAACAAAGGGAAATCCACTTTCGATAAACATGGTACATGGAACTACATGGATGTGTGAGTACACTGTTTTAAAATAAGTGAATCCTCCAATTGTGTTCGGCTTAGGCCACAAAGAGCTAAAAACTTATAGATTTGAAACACCAGAAAAAAGAATTCAAAGCCAGCTTATCTGAAAATTAGATGGAACTTCAGGGGTAATGTTAGGTACAAAGATTGACATGCGCTTCTGGGGAAGGGGGAGATAAAGTTCAAGGAAAAAACTGCCTAAACCCTGCCCAATAGTGGGGGGTCCCACATGAAAACAGCAAAGGCTTTGCAGGGAGATAACTCCTTGCCTATCAGGACCAGGCCAAACTGGTTCCAACCTGAACACAATGCTGGTGCAATCAAAGAAAACTAAATACCACCCAAACCACACCTCATCATAACCTTATTAAAATAAAACTGTGGTATTGCTCCACCCTCACCCCTACCCCAGGGCTTTTCTGTGTGCATTTCAGGAAAAGACATGTGTACCAAGAGGAATGGGTGTATAACTAGATATGTCAATCAAATGACCTTACCCTGTCAATCAAAGAAGTGCCTCCCAACTAGGTCATGATAAATAGACCCTCCCCTAAAAGTTTGGGGCCTTTGTCTACCTGGACTCTGGCCTGCTCTTCCCTTGGATTGTATTCAAATAAAACTTTTCTGTTTTGCTATTGTGTCTCTGCCTTTCAATTCTTTCTTGTGGCAGGGACAAGAACTGAGAACAAACTCAACATGTAATATTAAGATCTACAGAAAGGATAAATACTATCTCTACCCAAATTCTTGTCTAAATACCACATTATAAAAGTACAAGAGAGACCCTTGGAAGATAGGCTTAAAAAAATTAGCAGTGTGAAACTGTAAGAAAAGAGCAAATTAATACTTCAGCTGAGAAAAATTCCAGTTTGAATCTAGGCAATTTAAAAATTATCTAGAAAGAAATTCTGCAGAGCACAATGGACTTCAGATTTGCTATAACATACTATCCACAATATCCAGTTTTAATTTAAAACGTATTTTGTTAAAGTATAAACCACACTCAGGAAAATGACAAGCAATACCATCACATTGTCAGGCGGCTTGATGCTGGATTTAGCAGATGAAGTACTCAAAAGGGCTATTATAAAAGAGTTAAGGAGATATAGGCTTGATAAATGAAATGAAAATAGGGTATTAACAAATAAATACAAACAGAAATTAAAACTTAAAAACTGAAATTCTAGAGCTGAAAATTTGAAATAACTGAAATAGATATTTCTTAGGGGATAAAATTTAGAGTGGATCTGTCAGGAAAAAGAAACAGGCAATTTTATAACAGATTAATAAATTACTCAATCCAAAGAATAAACATGGTCAGGATTCAAGAAAATTTAGCAGAATCTCATAGACTTATAGAGTAATATGAAACAGTCCAACATACATGTAATGAGAACTCTAGATGGGGAAGAAAGAAGTAGGAAAAAAGATTAAGGAAAGAACTTCCAAATGATAGCACCAGATATGAAGATGTGGGGTAAATGGAAGCATAAAATTATAAGGTTCCTATATACAATTTGAATTAATTCAATATTAATTAAATATATTGATATAAAGATGTATATTGCTCTTCCACAAAAGAGTTCTAACAATAATGCAAAGAGATAAAGATAGAAAGCCTGAATAATGAAGAAATAGAAGAACAGACCAACAACTAGTAAGGAGATTGAATCAATAATCAAAACCTCCCAACAAAGAAAAGCCACTCCTTGATTAAAATTAGTAGCCCATTTGTCTTTCTAAACTCCTTAGAATGACATTCAGGCCATTCTACTTAATGGCCTCTGGGTATCTCTCTATCTCAAATTGCTGATATTGAGACACACTAAATGATTTGTTTGCAGTTTCCAAAGCATAAATTGCACCCTCTTGACTCGGGCACAGGCTATTCCTGTATATCTAATGCCAATCCTCCTCCCTCTTCACCTGGCAAAATTATCTGTTTCCAATAATCAGCCTGCTTACTCACTTATCCTCTTGGAGGAAAAAACAACTCAGTAAATATTTTTTGAATGTTATTTTATATAATCTCCTGGGCCATTTCATGTGCACCTACTATATAATCCATAGCACATGGTGAAAATGTTTACATTAGCACATAGTATCTTGTCTGGCACCTATCCATTTGTGGGTCTGCTTTCTGCTACTTCAACAATGTGAAGTTTATGAAGAAAGAGACCATGTTTTTCTCTCAGTTCAAGGCCTAGTAGTAGATGCTCAAAAAATATTTGCTGATATAATAAATGCAACCACACAAAATACAATCACTGGGAGACAAAAGAAATAAAAAGTTCTCCCCATCTTGGATGGCGACTGTGATGGCCATACGTACAATCATTGCAGACCATGAAGAGAATGATGTGGCCTCAAGGTGTTCAAATACACCGTACACCTGCTTTGATGCCAGAACTGCCTTAAAGATATAAGTAATCAAAGGATCTGGTTCTGCTGAGGATACTTCATGATTTATAGAAAATATCTTTCAGGCTAAATTTTCCAGAGGCTGTTTTATCTCTTTGAACAAGTAAGATTGAGATAGTTAAGTAAACAAAAAGAAGAATAAATAAGCTCTCGTACTTATGTCCTGTCTATCAGTGTCTCACCTAGTTCTAATCCACTGTAGGTGTATGTTGACTAAATTATCTGTTTTTTTTAAAGAGTTTACCAATAAATTATTAAATCGCTAAATTATTATGTTTTATCATCCTATTCTTTCTCATAACATAAAGAGAAAACATTGCTTTTTAAATTAAAAGCAAACTACCAAAGCAATTCTTCATTTTTCTACTCCTTTATTTTTCTGTTGCATAGATTGAATCATTCCTGTAGATACAGACATGAGTTTGATCTAAAAACCTTTTTTTAAGTTTCTACAAGAAGAAAAAAGAATAGAAACAGTTCACATAAGCAACACACTTACTTGAAAAATGGCAATATTGTTCAAAATTAAAGACAAATTTAATAATTTGAGTAAACTTGTATAGAGTAGTAATATGTCAGATGACTTAAGACATGCAAACAAGCCTGCAACCTGGGGGATTTCAAAGTGGAGAGCTGTTCAAAGTCCATTTCAACAGATAAATGAAAGACAATGGATCCAAGTGGAGGAAGTTTTACATTAAATACTCTAAAGGGTGCATTTCAGCATTTGCTCTTATATTTTCTCAGAGCAGTGTTCACGCTCTCTCTCATTCCCTTCTTTTTCTCTCTCTAATGTATATATTAGGGAAACATTTTTTTATACATACATATATACATATAATACATACATATAATCACCTATTGATATGGAGATGGACTACTTTTCTCCACCCTTTGGAAACACCTATGGATACGGAGATGTCCTAAGGCTGGGTGAGGATTCTGGAAATACTGCAGTTTTACCCACATTGAGACAACACTGAATAGAAACTATGAAAATAAATAATAGGTCAGTCTCTCTTCTAACACTGTTTAAAAAGCAAAAGAAAAGAAGCAAGAAAACACATGTAAGCCAATCTATGTTTGCTTACATTTGCAACGTGGCATTTCTTGGTTCCAATATACCTCATTTTTGAATTGCAATGGTCTTTGATGTGTGAATTTAATTTGTAGGCTATCACATTCATTATTCATGCTTAATAAATAATAAATGAAAGCAATAATAATAAAATAAAAATGTATGAGACTATCTACTCCTAAGCTGATGAAAAACAACTTTAAAAATTATTTGATCCAACAGCAATATTAGCAAGAAAATAAAAACTTTATAGAAAACTGAGTATTCAAGCAAAAATGCAAGATTTATTTATTCTTTTGATTGAGGAAAAACTTGCATATGGTGAAATGATGGATCTTAACTTCACAATGAGTCTTACTAAATATATATATGCCTGTGCGGATAAAATGAGAGTTCCTGTGGCCAGGATTCTCACGTGGCCCTGGTTGATTAGCTCACTGCACACCTGTGGGCAACATATGGTTGTTGACTATATAAAGAGCTCCGCCCAGTGCTCTGGGCAGGACACGGTGGTATGGCTGCAAGGCTGCAGGAGAACAGAGCAGAGGCTGGAGTGGTGGCAGCGCCAAGGACAGAGGCCCAGAGGATGGCTGTGCAGGACGACTGTGCAGAGAGGCCCAGAGGATGGCTGTACAGACAGAGGGGCCCAGAGGCAGAGACCAGCTTGCTGCATACAGACTCACTCTGAGTGAACAGGATTTTAGTGACTGACCTGCCACCTGGAAATAAAGTTGGGTATAACCCTTTCACCCCAAGTACAGTTTTACTGTCAATTTCTTTGGTCACATTGAATCCATAGTGAACTTGCCTGGGGCGGAAACCCATTGGCAAGACAGCCTGCCAAGACCCTTATTAAAGCAACTTTTACATCACTCCATGTAATTCATATTTTCCCATCCAGCTAATCTCCAACCCCAAGTTCATATTACTAACGTTTTGTCTTTTCTTGTATTTCATATAAATGTGGTCAAACAATATGAACTCTTCTGTGATTGTCTTATTTTGCTATATATTGTTTAAATTAATTCATTTTAAAGCAGTAGTACTTTGTTATAATTATTTTGCAAAAATTTCCACTGAGTTAACATACCACAATTTGTTTATCCATCCCCCTATAATGGAATTTGGATTATTTTGAAATGTGCAACTACTATGAATAAAGCTATAAATATACTTACGCCAGACTTTTTGTGGAAACATGCTTTCATTTCTCTTGGGTAGATACTTAGAGGAGCGAAAGTACTGGCTCATGGGGTAAGCTTATGCTAAACTCTTAAGAAAGTACCAAAGAGTATATTTATTATTGATTTTTAAGAGTTCTTTATATGTTTTAGTGACAAATCATTTGTTAATATGTATTGTAAATAGCTTTTCTAAGTCTTTGCATTGTACTTTCATTTTATTAACAGTGACTTGTAATAAACAGTTTTGAGTTAATTACGTATTTTTTTTATTTTTCCATTTTAACTACCCTAGCAACTTTCAAGTAAACCTCCTTATAATTTTTGGTGGTTATTCTAAGGATTAAAATATACAACCTCATCTTTCACAGTCTTATACTTAATATTTTATCACTTTGATTGAGATATAAAAACTTTGTTCTAGTATATTGCCTTTATCAACCTACCATTTTATGCCACTGTTGTCATATATTTCACATCTATAAATGTTCTAAATCCCAAACTACAATGTTATAACTTTGTTTTAAGCTGTCAGTTTTCTTTCCTATTAAGAAAGCCAAAGTATATATTTACCAAGACACTTCATTTGTGTCATTGTTCCCCTGTTTGAATATGTTCTTTATCTGGTTCTCTTTCTCTCTTTCTTTTTTCTTCTCCTCTTTCTCTTTATCATTTTTACCTTTAGTTTTAAGCAGCTACACTAAATGCATCTAGCTGTGGTTTCTTTGTATTCTGCCAACGCCAATCTGCTGTAAAGCCCATTAGGTGAAATTTTCATTTCCAACATTGCTCTTTTCAGTGTTCAGATTTCTATTTTTTCCCCCATTAGTTCTTTTCTGGGATTTCCCCATTAGTTCATCTTTTTTTCTTTATGCCTTGAATATAATTAATATAGTTCCTTTAAAGTTCTTGTCTGATAATCCAATAACTAAGCCATCTATAGATATTTTCTTTTTATTTTTTTTCTTAAATGAGTAAAAATTTCCTATTTCTTTCCACTCCAAATATTTTTGTGTGTGTGACAGGCAACTGTGAATAAAATGTTTTAGAGATTCTCCATTATGATTTCTTCTTCTGAATAGTATTAATTTTTATGCTAATGAGAAGTTAAATTAATGAAATTTCACTTTTAATTTTTGATTGTGTCAGTTTTTTAGAAAGCCCAAGATGTTTGCCAAGCTATTTTAATTGGGAAGCTCAAATCCAAACTCTGCTTCCTTTGATGGCAAAAAGTCTTTTCTGCCTCTCAAATGTTTCTTTCCACCAGGTTCTTTGGCATTTCTCCCACTGTAACTTCAGGAGAAAATCCCCGGGGCAAAATACCTCTGAAGCCGAAATCAGTCAAAGGGAAAAATAAAGTTTAAGAAGCCCATTGATTTCCTACAAGCAGTCATGCCATCTCTCTCTTAACCAGGCTGCAGCAGCAGACAACCTCTCTGGTTCAGATAAACCCTCACAAGCCCTTGTCATTACCTATTGATATGTAGATGGACCATCTCTCTCCACCCCTTGAAACACTTATTGATATGCAGGTGGCTAAAGCCAGGTGAGAGATTCTGGAAATATTACAATTTTACCCACACCCACTCACACATAGATTTTCAGTTTAGAGGTCACTCAGGATTTGAGATACAAATACGGGGCTCTCCACTTGTGTGGTTTCCTCCTTGCTTTATTTCCTACCTTTCAACTGCCAGGCACGCACACAATCTCAATGTTTATCCTCTGACATATCAAGTCTAAAGGATTGTGCCTCACTGCTTGAGTTCAGGCACCCGGTTGCTTACAGACATGGTGGTGCCCTCAGAAAGAAAGCTACATAAATGTGAATATCTCCTAGCTCGGAATCCTTTTTAATGGATTGTTTTCATTACAGTTTCTACCCTCTTTTTGTCTACTCCCCACTGACTTAAAGCAAAATTTTTCCCATAGTCTGTAATTTTTATTTGGAAAAGTTAATGTGATACAAGCTGTCTCCATTACCAGAACTGTATCTCTGTAGGATTTATTTTTTATTGCATTTTTTAGCAACCCAGTATCTCATGAACTTCTATTTGCTGCAGTTCTCAGTTTATTTTTTGTGTGGCTTTTTTTTTTGTTGTTATTCAGATGTTCAGTGTAGTTGAACTTACCTTTCCTAAAATGGCACAATATACTGAACTAATTTTATTTCTGAATCTTACTTTAATAAATTTTCACTGATTTTTAGAATTATTTCTATTAATCAAATATATTAATTTTAATCTGTTTGGAATTAAAATAGCTGATGATGCCTTTTGCTCTGGGTGATACATTTTAATAAATTGGGAACCAAACTAGTTTCACACTAGGAATGTTTACTGAAAAAAATTTTTATCATTAAAATAACTGTTAACTGAAAATATGATTTATCAGATTTTAGAAATCAGACCCATAATCTGTTATACTTAACTGAAACTCTGAATACAGTTTATTCTCAGGAAAATGAACACTAAACACCTTGGATATTTTAGAAACAAAATATTCAAAATCACAAGCACAAAAGTCCTTGGCTAAATATATGATCTTTAATTGATGATATAAGATACTTTCTTTTCAATTGAAGATATCATGGTTAGGGGTAAATTAATCCATTGAGTTTGACTGTGGCACATGGCAGCAGAAATGAAATGAGTAAAATGCTGCATCCTTTCACTGTTTTGAATCTCTCATGCTCAGCAGAAAATCAAGATATGCTCATATTCCCTGCTATTAAAGTACATAAACCCCAGACACTTGTAATTTCCAGACAATCCAAAAGCTATTCAGTTTTAATGTAGTCAATCTATATGAAATAATTTGGTTTATAGCAATATATTTCACTTCATCCTTCTGAAATCTAACTTCCCCATATTATGTGAATTATTCCAACAGTGTGTCTAGAAATTCTTGGACACGTCTATGCACATGAATAAAAATATCCAAGATGAATGGCTATTAGCCCTTTTTTACTCTCCTCAAGCCTGGCCAATTATGAAGAAAATTAATCCAGTAATTTTAGGCTCAGCTTATCACAGGTCCAGAGCCAAGAAAGTCCAGTGTAGAATACAGGCTACAGAAATAATCTGCTTCCCTTGACAAAGTGTGAATATATACCTATGAACCTCACATAATCCTGGAGATAAAGCTGATTTTCCAAACTCCCCACAGTGAAAGGAAAATATGGATAGCTGCCTCTTAATATAAAGCACCAATTTCTACTCTATTTATATACTAAAATTGGAGTCCTGCAGAATACACCAGAAAGATGTCTTATAGCTTTAGCCCATGTCTAGCTCTACTAGTTCTCAATGCACAAAGGTATTAAACCCTGTTTTCAGTGTCACTGTGAGCAAAAATCTGCCTCTTGCTAAAGCTAGTACTGTATGAAAGATCTTAACACTCACAACAACTTGTCCTGTCTTCCATCTCCAGCTCCTGGAGTTGACTTAGACCATTTGGATAATAATACTAGTTCTCTAAGAACCTAAACTTAAAGTCTTCCAAAATCTCTGATAATACGTCATTTAGTTCCAGTTCATGTATAGCACCAACTCCCTTTCCTTTCAAAGGCTCCTAGGATTGGGGCTTTTTTTCACACCCAGTATGACCAGAACTGTCCTAGATACTTTATATGTTATTTAATACCAAAACAAGTTTATGAGGCTGGTACAATAGTATACTCATTGTACAGGTGAGGGCACCAGGGTTATAGAGGTTAAATACTGTGTCTAATTACATACAGTTATGAAGTAGTTGTCAACTTTGAACCCAGGTCTGTCTCATGTCTTTTTTTCCCTGTATCATGAGATCTCTTATAACTCTTGTACCTCATAACCTATATTAGATCTCAATCCCATATTAACCAAAACATGAGGTAAAGATGTGAGCTTTCCTGAAGAGACACAATACCAGATGTTAACACTGAATAGAACACATAGTTTAGTGAATTAAATAAGATAAAAAATAAATGTGCCAAGGTTGAGAAAAGCATACACTTTTTCTTTAACAGACCTACATTTAAATCCTGACACTTATTAGCTGTGTGAGTTTGGTTAAGTTGCTCAGCCCTACAACAAGTTTTCTTCTGCTTTTTTAGTATGTGTTTGTTGATTTGTTTGTAGTTTAGTAAAAACAACATCACCTTCCCCACGTAATTTTTGTGAATTAAAACTGCAAGTTTAAACTAGGTAAGACAAATAGAGAAGTTAGGAGGTCTCTTAATGATGCTGGGATGTTTTTATCCTGGGGGAGAGATGTCAAGGATTACCTAGGCAGTGAAGGAGCAGTACAGTCCCAAAGACCTGTGTGCCATGCAGGACTGCTTGCATACCTAACACAAGCACCAACATAAAATGACCTGTTTCATTGTTTTGAGAGAATAGGAAACTAAATATGTCTATGTGCATAGTAAATTCTTATTAGGTAATAAACTGTTACAGTAGAAATCTATAATTTTGTCTTAAAAGTGCTCCTTTGTCCTTTATAATAATGTTCTGGGCATGCCATGGAGAAAAAAACCAGACATTCTATCTGAGACCACTATTATGGGCCAAAGTTTATATATTCAAAAGTGGGCACCTTCCTCAGGAACTTTTGAACTGAAGCATGAGAACCTTTTCAGTCTCCATGGTGAAAAAACCAGGAAGGCATTCTAGTGAGTATGCTTCCAGTCATATGCAGGATGCCAGTGTGAGAAGATCCAGTCAATGTGGAAAGAAGTAGACTCAGTTTTTAATTCCTACTCTTTCCTGATTTATAAGGAGTTACAACGTAGTTCATTACTCCCTCCTCCTTGGAAATTGGCTTTCAATACATGACAAATTCCTGGGTTTACTCATTCCACCCCAGCTGCTCCTTTCTGAGTCTGCCTAATGGTTCTTTCTCATCTCTTCAATGTCTTAACATTAATGCTCCAGAGTTTAGTCTTAATATATCTATTCCCTTCCACTATTATTCAGTCCTTTGGTTGTCTCACTAGCCACTTTAAAGGTGTTCTCTTTTCTGATGACTTCCCAATTTAAATATCTGAACTCTACAGTTGGGTATCTTACTGGTTATTCGCCATAACCACTTAAGAGGCATCTCAAACTCAACATGAATACAACTGGACTACTGATGTCTCCTCCGCTCCAGATCGATTCCTCTGTATTACCCTGGATCAGCGTAAATGACAGTCCTGGTCTTCCAGGCCCTCAAGCCAAAAGCCTAAGAATTACCCATGATTCCTTTTTCATCTTATACCACTGCTATTCTTACAGTGAAACTGTTTTCTCATTAATTAGTATGTAACTAGGCTCCAACCTTTTCATAGCTGTTATGACTCTTGTCCAAGCCACAATGCTGGATTAATTCAGTAATTTCTTACGTGGATTCTTCCATTTCCTGCTTTTGGCCTCATCCAAAAATAGTCCACTAATTTACTCAGAATGATTCTGTTGGGGATAAACCAGATTATTTCATTATTTGTGACAATAACTTCCCATCTCACTTAGAGAAAGGGCCCATCTAGTCAGTCTGTCTTAGTCATGTTGGTCTTGATATTCTGGCATTTGAGTGAAGAGCTGAGTGGGTGGAAAGCCATCTTGTTATCTTCTTGAAAATCATTCCAAGTTGATGAAGTGGCAAATGCAAAGGCCTTGAGATGGAAGAATGTCTTGTTGGTTAAAAAGTAACAAGACCAGCATAGAATTTGGATTCATATAAACCAAATGTCCAAATTCTGTTTCTGCAATTTACTGACTCTGTGACCTTAGGCAAACTATAGAAGAGGTAGGTGATCAGGGAGTCCAATGCCATTTGGACGCCATTTCCAAATTCCCTCATTTAATAAATATTATTGAGAAACTTCTACAAGTCTATTATAAGCCAGATGTTCTAGACATTAAGGATAGCAGTGAACAAAGGAATAAAAATTCTTGTTATCACGTAGCACATGTTAGTGTTTTAGTGATGGGTAGACAGATATTAAACAAATCAAATGAGTAGTTCAGATAAGGAGAGCTGAACAGTGTGAATGATGTGTTCAATGTGGTGTTTGCTGTTAAGAGAGAAATAACATTTGAACTGAAGTTTAGCTGAGTCCAAATTCCATTCTCATACCTTGTGATAATGATCTTAGTCTTGATATCCCTAGTATGTACCTTAGTTCTGATAACCTTACTTACTCCTACCCTGTACTGGTAGGACAGGGGTTGGTCAAAAGCTTTCTCATTAAATAAGTTACATTCTTCCATGATTGCAGTAAGAAGTATAGAGGCATAAATTAATTAAATTGTTTAAAACAAATGATTGCAATGTCACCATTTTTTATTACTTTGATTCCTTCTCCATTGCATGATATACAGATAAACAAATTGAATTCAACCCAGTTTTTTCCTTATAATATTGATACAGTGGGACATCTTTTATATGTATAAAAATTGTATATATTCTTTTTCTTTTTTTGTTTTTCTTGTTTCTAGATGAGTTGATGTGTTTTAATTAAACTTATTATGGTAATTACTTTTCAATATATATGTCATCATTATGCTGTACACATTAAACTTATACAGTGCTGTATATCAATTACATCTCCATAAAACAGAAACATATATATATTGCAATTACATATTAGATTATAATTTTATAATTTAATATAGAGAATTTACTCAAATGAACAAATCCTGGACTTAATGACAATGTAAGCATGCTGAGTAAAACCACATTCATTGATCCAACTTTGAACAAAGCAGAAAACATAAATCATTCTTGTGAAGAAAAAGAGTCAACTACTTAGAACATTTTGATAACATCATGTAATCTTGCTAAATCAAACCAATATTCTACTGTCACGAGACATTTAACAAGTGAATCTGAATGACAAGAAGATTAAATTTAGATTTAAGTGACTCTAATTTTTAGATTCCATAATTTTAGTGAGATTAAGATTTCTAATATCATAAAAGCATCTCTTACAGTTGTTTCAGAGAAGTAACTCAACATAAGATCAAGAGGAATTTCTTTCTTCCTTATTGCTAGGTTATATAACGCCCCTACTCATCCTCTGATATTAAGTAACCAAGTCCATACCCCGGTACAGGAAAGAGACATATGTAAGTTCCTCTGGAAACTATTAGAATTTTCTTACCAGTTAAATGAATTGTGTGAATTCAATTATTCTGCCAGTCAAATTTCATGAATGTCTTGTTAATATCCCTCACTCAGTAACATCTCTACACAGGAGAAGAATTTTAGGAATTTGGGGAAAGGGAAAGATAAAAGAAGAGTAATAACCAAGGGTTACAAAACTGATATCCATCCCACATAACCATCTGTGCTACGTATGATAGATAATATGTATTTTTTCTTAAATTTTTATGTACAATGTAGGTGTACACATATTTCCAAACTCACAGAATGACATCTATTACACATGTGAGGTTTTTTAATATATCGATTCTACCTCAAAAAAGCTGTTAAAAAAAGATAAATATATAAAAAACCACGGTATAAATTTTAGTACTGTACTGAGATTTAGTAATATAGTAATAGTAGTAGTAATAATAACTGATACAAATTTAGAATTCAGTATTTGTAAATTAACCTAGTCTCAACTCTGTTGCATCTTATTTTTACCAGTGAACCTAATAAACTTCTTTTATTTTTATTTTTGATTGAATTATAGTTGATATAAAATATTACATTGTTTTCAGTTGTACAACATAGTGACTCAACAGTGATATACATCATAAAATGCTCACCATGATCTGTATAGTTACCAACTGTCAACATACAAAGATATTACAATATTCTTGACTATATTCCTTTCACTGTACTTTTCATCCCCATGACTTATTTATTTTATAACTGGACATTTTTGCCTTAATATCCCCTTCACCTATATCCCTGATTTCCCCCACCTACCTCCCCTCTGGCAACTACAAGTTTGTTCTCCATGATTATGAGTCTATTTCTGCTTTGTTTGTTCTATTTTTATAAGTGAAATAATATGGTATTTGTCTTTCTTTATCTGACTTATTTCACTTAACATAATGACCTCAAGTTCCATCTGTGTTGTTGCAAATGGAAATATTTCATTTTTTATAGCTGAGTAATATTCCATTGAATATGTGTGGCACATCTGTTTATCTATTCATCTGTTGATGGGTACTTAGGTTGCTTCCGTATCTTTGCTATTGTAAATAGTGGCTGATAATTTGCAAAATGATGCTTCAATAAACATAGCTGTATATATGTCTTTTTGAATTAGTGATTTTGTTTTCTTTATGTACATTCCTAGAGAAATATACTTCTTATTTAGAAAGGAACTCCAAACCATAGGCCTATACAGTAACATCCTTATACTTGAGCAAAGGCCTAAGAAACACACTCTGGCCCTTCCCTGGAAGTTCAACTCCACATGGAACACTGTCTCAAGAGCTGGGGGACATATCCTCTACATCCCATGCCTCCCCCTTTAGGCTATCTCCTTGCTGAGTAAAACCACATTCACTGATCCAACTTTGAACAAAGCGGAAAACATAAATCATTCTTGTGAAGAAAAAGAGTCAACTACTTAGAACATTTTGATAACATCATGTAATCTTGCTAAATCAAACCAATATTCTACTTATCCAAATGACTCCAGTGACATATACCAGTGGAAAGCAGGAAGGACTTGCTTTTTGAGCCACTTGCTTTTGAGAGTCCTTATCAGGAGGGAAAAGCCCCTACCTGAAGATGCTTGGTGTACAGATGTCTTCAGTTGCAGTCAACCCCTAAAGTGAAGGGCTGTGGCTTTCTATCCTAAGATTGAGACTATATGGATGGAGGATAGAAAGGGGAAGAGCAGTCCATGGACTGAGTTGCAGGCAGTAGGGCTTGTGATCACTCAGGAGCCTTCCCCTATAATTGTCTGCACTGACAGCTGAGCCGTCTATTGGGGCTTAGCGCTGTGTCTATGACATGGTACCCTGCCAACTGGATGATTGGTCACTGTTCCCTTTGGAGGCAAGAGTTGTGGCAAGACCTACGGGCCTCTGGTCAGACTAAGACAGTTACCATATATCATATGATGGGCCATATGCCTTAGGCATCCCCAGGGAATGATGAAACAGACATATTAAGCCAGGTGTGTTGGCTAGAAGTAAAGCCTGCCTCTGATGTAGCTCAATGGTTACATCAACATGTGTTGCATGCAAGATGAAAGACAATGTGGGCTGTTAGCTCATTGGTGGGGCTTGCAGTTGACCTTCGAAGAAGTGAGCAGAGTCCAGAAGGGGCGCCTTGTGTCCTCTAAGAGGGACTTACACTGAGTCCTGAAGCAACATAGGACCATAGTGAAGGGGCTGATACCCCTTGTCAGGTGGCAGATAGACTATATTGACCCTCTGCCCATATCAGTAGGATATTGGTATGCCATGACTTGTGTGGACACAGATACTGGACTGTTGGTTGCTTTTTCTGCACATCATGCAGACCAGAAAAATACCAAAAGGGGCTTAGAGTGTCTCCTTGCAGGCTGCAGGTGATTTAGAGCAATCAAGGCACCCACTTTACTGAACATGTGTTACAAGAATGGGTGCAGCAATTAGGAATAAAGTGGAAGTTTCATGTACCATATAACCCTACTGGGGCAAACATGATAGAGAGATATGATAGTTTGTTGAAATCTGGCCTGAAGTTGGACACCAATAGTCTATGGGATTGATCAGTTCATTTATGGACAGTGCTACTGAATTTGAATGAGAACTCTGAAGAGGAGCCTTGAGCCCTGTGGATATGCTAACACACATAGCTGCCTCTCCTATGCAACTGTACGTGCAAACCATAGAGGAGTTACTGAAGCCAGGATATGGCCAGAAAAGCAACATCCTGCTGCCAGCCCTAACTGCATTAAACCATGGAGACTCTGCTGATTTGAGTTGGTCCTGGACATTTCAACACATAGAGCAGGAATGACTGGCCTTTCTGTCACCTTGGGGAAAGGCCTGGAAGCTGGCCTCCTGTGTATTCCTGGAGTAACAGCTGAAAGACCCCCAAAGATGACAGTTATGTAACCAAAATGGGCAGGAGGTAAGAGCACCTTACAGGGATGTTCTACTTTATCTATCTTCATTTCAAGTGCATATATCTCCCCATAGCCCTATATATTGACCCATCTGTAACTCCAAAAGAGACGGGGGTTAAGGTCTGGAATACTAGACCAGGACAAAAATCCCATTCTTTGCCACTGTTCTATCACAGGACCACTCTCTTGTATGCATCCTACTTGATGCACAAGATTTGCCTATGTTGGTGTCATTAAAACATTTATCTTATTGCCCTTAAGTTTATTTTCTTCTACAGTCCTTGTGGCCTTGACCCTCCCCCTGGGTGCTTCTGCCGCATGATGATTGCCCTGAACTCCTTAACCATTCATCTACTGGCACCTGTGAAATGAGAAAGCTATTGACTTGATCTTCACAGAACTTTGAACCTAGCTGAATACTCCAGTTTGAGGATTATCATGATTTTATTGCTGTTATTATTGTACCTTATTAGTCTGGTTACCATGCTCCAGTTTTCTCATATAGAGGCCATTCTGGAAGATGAAGCATGAGTAGATTGTGAGGTGAGATTTCTAGAGGGTTGGGTTGTGGGTAAAATTGCAATACTTTCAGAATCTCTTGTCTGGCCTTAGTGTATCTCCATATCAATAGGTGTTTCCAAGGGGTGGGGAGATGTAGTCAATCTCCATATCAATAGGTTGTTATAAGGTATAGCAAGGGCATATCTGGACCAGAGAGGTTATGTGGGGTCCCTTTTTGCAGCCGAGTCATGAGAGATACAGGCGAGCAGAAGTGGACAACGGTTTGTAATCAATAAACAGGTTTCTCCCACTTTAATTCTCCCTTTGACTAATTTGGCTTCAAAGGTAATTTGCCCCAGGCTGGGAACATATTTTCCTCCTGGAATTACAGAGAGCTAGTAGATAATATAGTCTGATGACTTAAGATCCAAAGTGAGGTGGCCCCATAATGCAACCTGGGAGATAGGCTCACAGAAGAGAATTGGGGAGCCATATGGATTAGAAAACTGAACTTTTTCTAAGAATGGAAGTAAATGAGAAATATACTGCAAATGTTGAGAGAAAGATGGTGAAATCTGGAGTTACATGAATAAAGGTAAGAAGGAAAAGAATATAATAAAAATATATATTTTAAAATATACTGGATAAAATTAGGCAACAGAATGGATATACTTGAATAGAGCATGATGAATAATCTGTTTGATTTGGGACAAGTTGAGCTTGAGGTTTAGAGCTTAAACAAGGGATACAAAGTTGGGAATCAGTGTTGATAGCAAACCATACAACCCATGGAACATTCTTAAGTGAATCATGGGTTTTGAGGCCTTAGCAAAGAAGAAAGGCTCAATAAAAAACTTTATTGATATAATTCTTATTACTAATATAGCATCAGTAGCAGTAGTGACAGTAGTGATACACACATAGGTAGTGGTAGTAGGAGGAATAACAACTAAATACTAATTATAAGGAAAAGTTAAATCAAGGGCTACTGACCTACAGGTTTAATAAAATTCACATACTAATTTAATTAAATTATGTTAATCTTCACATCAAGCACATTCCCTGATTTCCAATAGGCATTCAATAAAAGTGTTATATGAAAAATAAAATCTAAATACTTTCCCTGAAAGAGCTGAGCAAAGTTGTGCATAACTAAAACAGCTTTAATGACATCCAAGAATCTATTACTCACTCTTCATCCCAAAGTTCTGTCATTTTATACTTAGAGTAATTTAGTCATCTGCGTATAACACGCCTTTCCACTTTTCTTGAAGCCAATCACTGGGTCAGTCAGAACCATGTCAGGGAAACTGGAAGATCAGCATAAAAACAACAAAGATATCAAACCTACTCTTTTCTGGTTGTAATCACTGTGACTAAACAAGCCCACGTATCTAACACTCTCCTATGATTTGTCCTACTTTTCCTCATGCCACATCTCCATATCTATGTCAGTCCCAGTGGTAAATGTAGTTTAATATCAAGCTGAAACTTTCAACACATGGATTTTACAGATAGGGAAAATGAAATTCAGAAGGGTTGTTACTTGTTAAGAGCAAAGTAACTAATAAATTGTAGAGTCCTGATTTTCAGTCATACTTGTTGATGCTGAAGCCAAAACTTGCCCATGGAATACATGTCATTTAGAACTAAACAATATTTTTTAAAAATACCCAATTTATAATGATTTAAAAATTTCCAGATTTCTTCTCAAACCATATACTTAGCAACTCTGTTGGCAAAAATAACAGTAAGTCTTAAAGAGTATAAACTAATTGCAAATTATTGAGGCTCTATGATAACAAAACATTTATAAATGCTACATTTATGCAATAAATTTGTCATATAAATTAAGCCCACAATAGAATGTAATGATCTGACATCAGTAATTAGTAAAAGATAGAATTTTGAATCAAATCAGTGGTTCATGTTTTCATTATTTATATAACATTACTACTACCACAATTCAAAAGAGCATTTAAACAATGTTAAAGTTCTATTTAAATTAACTATAAATTTGTCCTCTGCCAGTGTGTACATGTATGTGTGTGTGGGTATGTTGACAATTTTTATTACTATTACATACAGTATTTACCAGATTTTAATTCATTTTTAAGAAACTGTCGATTGTAGTTAACTGCTATGTGTCTCAAATTATTTTTTACTTAAAGATGTTTGACAAAGTGAAACAGAACAATGCCATTCATTATAATAATATTAAAATGAGCATTCACTATATATTTAAAACATAACCTAAAACGAAGTTTGCTTTCCATTTTGCATTTGTTTTGCAATTATAATTAAAATCCATGGGAAGAGTTTCTAAATCTTTCCATTTTGAAAATAAAGGAAACCATATTAAAAATGGAGACCTGAACCAGGAGCCCTCCTATACTAACACTTATACCCCAAATAGGAGGAAGCTTAATTTACATAGCCCAGCAGGAGGAAGGAAAACTTTCTCCTTGCCCAGAAACAGCCCCGCCAATGAGAAGCTGTCATACTTAGCCAATGAGAGCTGTCACCACCCTAAATTCTTCCAAATAGCCCCTCCCAGCTTTTACCTTTCCTTCATAAAAGGAAGCCTCTGTCTTCTGTTCTCTAGACTTGCCCATGGTTTGCTATAGCTTGCTTGTCCTGAATTGCAATTCTCTACTATTCCTAAATAAACTCATTTAGCTGGTATAATAGCTGGCTTTTTTTTTAAGATCAACAACATGTAATAACATTCTTCTTCATATAGTGCTATGTTGGTTCTGATAAATTATTATTCAGACTCCTAAAACTTGGAGAAAAATATCCAAGTGATTACCCAAGGTCAGTCGATTAAGTGCTACATATGTTTAATATTTAGAAGAATAGTAGATAAGTTCTATTTTCTTTATCTACTATAGATGGGCTAATTTTCTGATATCATGCTTAACATGGTGGCATTTCTCTTCTGGTTTATATCAGGCCAATACAGATAGTCTGATCTATCATAAAGCTAATGGATAACAATTGGATAGGTTATGAGACAGAATGTGGGACAGAGGATCTGAAAGGAGCTCAAATCTGATAGATGTTGGAATAAAAACTTCTTTAAAATCTGAAATGTACATACTTGATAGTTAAATGGAACAGATTTTATGAATGTGTGGTAATGTGATTGAACACAGTGGGGAAACATTGCATTCTTCTTATTATGGTCTTTATTAAAAGGAAAATAGCAAAGGTTGTTACCTGGTAAAATATATGAAAAACATGTGCCTCTGTAAGATTTTTAACTTGATAAGGGGAAAAGAAAAGGATATGTCAGTAATGAAATGACTCTTGAACTTTGGCAATGAAGGTAAATTTGATGCTTTGAATGAACAGACATCTTGTTTGACTAGAAATGATCATGGTTCCAGTTTCTTGTCAAACATGTTAGCTTCTTGCTGTCAGAGAATGCTGTTCCATTTCTGATATTCCAGCATCAGTCTTTTGCTATTACAAAACCAGTGCCTTTGGCTGTCAGGACTTTACAGTTTCAATTGGCTGACTTATCTGTCTTCAGCAGGATTAGACAGAAATATTTCTCATTCAGAGGCTGCTCTCATGGAAGACAGCAGCAGCCCCAGGAAATCTGAGTACATTAGCTTCAAAGGACTTGTCTACCACCCTTCTGACAGTATGCTCTGCAAAGTACCTTCCAATCTTCTGCTCCGTGGGCGGTTTTCTCTGCCTCTTAAATATGTATTTTTTGCATTACATATAAACTTCAACAATTCCTAGGTTGTAATATTATTTACATAAATAGAAGAACAAGCCATAGATTTCCACTCAATTGACATTACTTCCTTCTGGTAAATTGCATAAAAGCCATGGGGAAAGATGACAAACAATGTGTCTCAGATAAATTTAATGTCAGTAGGATAGATACAAAATATAGGGTGAATGAGAATTTTATACCAATGCCTGTAATGTAAAAATAGTGTTCTCCTTTAAAGAAAATGTTAGCTGGTAGTTTCAGTTATTATTTAATACTTACAGTACAGAGGAATTGTCAGAGGAAGTCAGGGTGATTTTGTTATTTGGAAAAAAAAGTGGTAATTACTTCTGCTTTTCAGAAAGGGTGCACATTACCTCCAAAGATCACATCTGTATTTTCTCTTCTAATTTTATCCTTTCTCCCCCCCTTCCCCACTTCCCCTTCCTCCCAGAAAAGACCAAAGAAGCTGCTAGAGGTCTGAGGGTCTCCTGTGTGCGCATGTGTGTTTCCTTTCCACAGTGGACTATGTCTCTTGGTATTTATTTGCCTCTAAAATTTTATCAAATGCTTTATAACCTATTCATTGAATATTTTTTTACTCCGTAATATCTGCGAATATCTCTACTCAGAAAATTCCTAACCCCCTCGCTAGCATGGGAAAATAGCTGGTAACACTGAAAAATGTCAGTGACCACAGCTGGGTTTGATTGTTTATTTTTGTGGAGACAAATAACATCTCTAGCGAATATTCCTTTAATTCTCATCTTTTAACATGTTGTGTCAGTAAATCATAGGATCTATTTGGTTTATTATTTTTGCTATCATTTTTTGTTCCTTTTTTTTGTTTTGCTCACCATACTTTCAGGAGGATACCCACTGATAAGTACGTAGCATATCTCACTGTCTAACTCAATGTCTTTGCAAGAAAATAGTCTTTTTTCCTTATTTGGATAAGTTTTAAATAGTCTCTTAAGGCATAACGATAAGAAGCAGTTCATGGAACAATGATAATCTGAAGCCCTTATGGTGGAAAAAAAAATCATTTTGCATCCTTTTTGCTTTGCTTCAAAAAGAGGTTAAAGATAGTCTTTTTAATCAGTGCTCAATTTTAATAGCAAAATATAACAATCTCTGGTTTTAGAGCTCAAGGTAAACTGAAACCAAACAAACACTGCTTTATTTGAACAATGGAAATAACTGTACTGGGTAATTGTTATTTAATGCTGATTTATTGCTCATGAGGACCCCAGAAAATATACAACCCAAACATGTGGTGCTGTCTCTAAGGGGCTTTCTTCACATTTTCAGATTTATTATTAAGTAGCTTGCCTCATACATATTTGTAGTTATCCACTAAAAAACAGTTACTAATTATATTAGGATTTTCTCATAGGAATTTTGTTTCTAATTTTACAATTACCTTTAGTGCTTTTTTCTGGGAAAGTCTTCTGCTTCTCCGCCAAGCAGCAGAATCTAAATTAAAAAGAGCACAGTGATGTCACTGGCATACTGTCCACTATGACATTTTCATCTCTCTCTCTGTTACATAACATAGATCTAGACAATTTATTTAGAAGGCATTTATCAAGTGTTTAATTTCTGCTAGGTACTAGGGATCCTGTCCATTTCTGTAAGAAATTCACAATTTGTAAATGGAGGAGGACATAAATGTCTAATTGTAATAAGGTTTATGTCAAACTACCATTAGTGGGAGCACAGAGGGAGATAATTCATTCTGAAGGGGTTTGCAAAAATTTACACAAATTGCTACCTAAGGAAAAATATCAATAAATTTAAAAATGTATTTCATCTTTGAGTGCAATTCTCATAAAATGAAACTCCTTTTTTCTGATTTTGTGTGTCTATTTGTGTGTGTGTAAAAAAAAATTATTGGAGAAGTGATCAAGGGAAATTATTATTATTTTCTTTATGGACCATAACTACAGATTGTATTTTTAGTATTATAAGAAAAATAACTTTATACTGAGGCTTTGGCACACCCTTTTGTACTCCTACATTAACAATCAAGGAATCTGTTGCCTATCCAGTAAATGGGGCTGTGGGACTCAATGCACCAAACGTTCTGGAAATTTGACACAACTGACTTATGTGTCCCTGCACCTACTACAAATGTGTTTACTCATACTCATCATCAAGAAAGAGAAAATGGATGAATTAGAGGTGTTCCACTCTTATGTTTATCTGTATGTTCTATGCTTGAATATAGAAAAATTCTAATTAAAAAAACTATTTAAAAATTTACCAGCCTGAAAATAGTAATATGAATATTGCTAATATGCTGGTTTTTGTAACCATTCATATGCACTGTCTTTGATTTTTATAATTCTAATTTGTTAATTTTAGAAATTTACATTGCAGTGAAATAAAATCTTTGGGTAGGCAAGAATAAAAGCTCAAAAGGAAGCACAGTTTTAATATATTATAGAAAATGATCTATTTCCACTTAGGATATGATGATACAATCTTTTCTTCCCTAAGTGTCATTTTCGAAATAGTGAAGCAGCTTATTCTCTAATATTTAATGACTCTTTAAGTTGTTTCTTATTAGAAACTGTATTGCTTAAAACTGACATTTTCCTAATGGTAGTATGGTTTTTCCTACATTTTATGTCATTAAAATTATGCATGCCTCAACAACAGCATATCCCAGTTGAATCATATCAATGTACATAAAAATGCAAAGAGGCAAAGTCGATAATATTACCAAAAAATTGGTGTTTAGGGTGTAATATGGAGATTCATACTGCACAGATGTTCAGCAGAAATGAGATCTGCACCTCAATTGAGTAAGAGTATTACCTGTTTTATTGCTCCTATGTACAGCAGGCAAGGGTAGAGACTGTGACCTTGAATGCATCACAGAACATGCTGCTTAAAAAAAAAAATCACTCCTCAGAGGCAAGTATGTTCAAACAGAAAGGAGAAAAAGTATTAATAAAAAAGTAAAGTCAAAAAAATTAAACTAACAGCAATATCTAATGTTTACATCTAGGGTGGCAGCTGTGAGTGCATAAATTTAGTCACGATAAAAGAAGTGAAAGATAAGAAATATATTTTATCACTTCAGTGAGACTGGGGAATCAAAGAGCATACCAGTCCCTATAATTTCTATTGTCCATTTTTTCTGGGAAGATAACTCAAAGGGACATGATTTTGTGGAGTTTATAGCCAACTTAATTTCTTCATAAATGAGTCTGTTTAACCATCTTTATGTCTAGCTATAAAGTTTAGATATTCCAATTCCTAATACTTTGAAAATAATAGTGAGAAATAATAGTTACCAATTAACTTCAAAAGGGACAAAGCTAATTTCTAATAAAATTTGACCAAAATCACCACCACCACACACACACACACACAAACACACACACAAACACATTACACAATAAAAAGCCTCTGGTATTTTCCTAAGTCAAGGAGAGTCACCTTCCTAGCCTCCCTCCCTTATTTCAGCTTGACCATCAGCAGCTAGGTAGGTACCTAAGGGAATTATAGCATTAGTTAGGTTTCAAAGAGAAACATTTCTTTAAATTTGTCATTTCCTTCAATTATGTATATAAGCTCTGTCACCAATAGACATAACCAATATTTTTCTATCACAGTATAGATGTATATTGGCAGAATGAAGACTGGAGCCCATTGTCTTCTCAAGCAGAAATCACTTATTTTTCCTTGAAAAGAAATTATCTCAACAAACATAGTTGTTCTGGAGTATCTTAACAAATATTTTACACATTTTCTATATTAATGAATATAAATAATAAGAGGGAACTTGTCATGTTATCAGAATATATCTAGTTTACCATGACATACCTCCATGTGACCAACTATAAGACCCTTCTAATAGTTGGAGATTTACTCTCCTTTAACTGTGGACTTTGAAAGAAGGCCGCTAGTCCTCCATTCTTCTCACACTTCTACCATAAAGTCTCAGTAAACTTGATCCTCATTTTTTAGAACAAATCAATTTTTTCTAATCTCAGGGAAAACAACTTCACCATTTTCATTAAAGTGTAGACATCTGTTGATTTATCCCATTATTCTAAAGGCTGAGTTCTATGTGCAGATAAACGTGTCAAAGAAACTTTTTAAAAAGACATCTCTTCTTATTATAAGCCTATGTATTACCTGATAAGAAATATGTTTTTCTTTGTTCTTAGTTCTACTAAAATTTTACATATTCATTTTTATTAATAAAACAATTATCTCCAAGGTGTCATAGGGATCACATAAAATTATCAAGGCAAGCTTCAATGAGTAGGCTGCACTTAGGATAAGGCTAACAAATAAGTATGATTTCAGTAACTAGAGAAGGAGTAGCCAAAAGGCTCAAGACTACCCGGCAGAGAATTTCTGTAGAAGAATCCTAGGAAATATGACTGAATAGAACACCAGGTCTTGAGCACAAATTTGAAATGCAAGCCAATAGAAACTTACAGGATAATAATCAGAGAAAATAAGTAACCAATTTATCTCTATGAAATATAGTTATTTGATATTTGTGTGTAAGATTTATTAAGTGGAAAAATACAAAAATACCAAATAAGAAGTGTTCCAGAAGGCCTTTCTGAGACAGCTAGAAGACCTGGAACAAGGAGGAAGGCCAAAATATTTCCCTGCCCATCTGATGAGTCCCTTTAGAGCATTCTTAACAACATGCTGAAGTAGTTGTAAGTGTTAGAAGTAAATATATGGGGACCCAATTTGAGACCATTCTACTCTATTCTTCCATTCCTAGTACAAGAATAAGTATCTTCAATCATTTCCTTCCTTCCAGATGTGTAAGGCTGGGAATACATGTGATGAGTATGTTTGTATAAATGAATATGTATATCATACTGCTAAGTAGGAGATTCCTGGTAACAGAAGAAACAGGAGGAAAAGAGGAAGGAGAAGGAGACAGGGAAGAGGAGGAGAGAGCAAAACAGGAGAGAGATGGAGAAAGACAAAAAGAGAGGGAGGGAGGAAAGAGGGAGGAAAGAAAAGAGTAAAGAACAAAGCAAAAGACAGGAAAGAAGGGAGAGAGGAAGAGAAAATAGGGAAAACACCTAAATATATAAGGAATCCTGATTTAATACATTTCTTCTGATTGGAAAATACAGATTTCAAATTCCTTTGAGATATTTGAATCGTCTGCCTTCATATAGAATATGCCAGATAATTCAAATAGTGATTTTTCTTGCTCTGAAAGTCTTAAATACAATCCTTTGTGTTATGTCATCCTCATGCACAGACTTTTTTTTTTCATTTTTAGCATTTATTCTTTGAAATATGCTATAGTTACCTATAGTTTGGTTATTATAGGTAATTGGATAGTTCCTTGAAATTCCTGTGAATGAATGATTGTAATGCTGTAGCTAAGAAAAAAATAATCACAGTGCTTTTAAATAATTCCAAGGCTTGTCACCCAAAATGTCTAAAAACGAAATGCTAAGATTGTGCTTGACAGTCCACCATTCTGTACATTTCCTATATTAATATATATATATAATAATATATAAAATATTATTTACATGCTTATGTAACTCCAGGGGGAAAATTCCAGGGCAAAATACCTTTGAAACCGAAATCAATCAAAGGGAGAAATAAAGTGGGGGAAACCCATTTATTTCTTACAAGCAGTTGCTCACTTCTGCTCTCCTGAGTCTCTGGTGACCCAGCTGCAGAAGGGACCTCACCCAACCTCTCTGGTCCAGATAAGCCCTCCCTTGCCCTTGTAATCACCTATTGATATGGAGATGGACTAAAGACAGGTGAGAGATTCTGGAAATACTGCAATTTTACCCACATTTATATGCATTCAAAATTTGGTTACAGAGTGCCTAAATAACACTAGACACAAAATGCATTTTTTAACTTCAGTCCTTTAGTTGTCACTGTCTCCTCCTGCCTTGAATACCTTTCATGTCCTTTTCATTATGTTGAATTTCTATTCATTGTACAATGCTTAGTTCAAGAACAATCATCTCTGTGAAGTCTTCATAGATTCCCTCCAGCAGAATGAGCTACTCTTTGCTCTGGCTTCGCTCACCACCCTCCGTGTGTCCTGGTTCACTTTATATTCATTTGACTTTCAATTATTTTATTTATTTATATATCTATATCTGTCTCCCACTTATATATTCAAAGATAATAGGACTTCACATCTATGATAACCTTATATCCATTATTCACACAATATCCAGAATAGTATGGTTTTTAAACTTCACTTTTTAGAAAACTTAAGACTCACAACAAATTGAGCAGAAAGTACAGGACATTCCCGCATATCCCACACCCCACCATGCACAGCTTCTCCCACTACCCATAAGCCAAACGCAGTTCTTAGCTTAGCTCCTCCATAGGTAAGATGTTTTTTCATTGGGCTGCTTTTAAGAGTTTTTCTTTATCATTGATTTTTCTGGAGTTTGAATATGATATGTCTAGGGTTTGGGTTTTTGTTTTTATTTTTTGGCTTTTTGTGTGTGTGGTTTCTTTTTTTTTTTTTGGCATTAATCTTGCTTGGTGTCCTCTGAGCTGCCTGGATCTGAAAACATTCTCAGTCATTATTGTTTCAAAGATTTCCTCTATTTCTTTCTCTTTTTCTTCTCCTTCTGGCATTTCCCATTAAGCATATATTATATCTTTATGGTTTTTCCACAGTTCTCATATAATTTGTTCTTTTTTTTGTTTTCAGTCTGTTTTGTTTGTTCTTCAGTGTTGGAAGTTTTTCTCAATATACCCTCAAGTTCAGAGTTTCTTTTCTCAGCCAACTCTAGTCTACTAATGAATCTAAAAAAGACTTTTTTCATTTCTGTTGACATTTTTTTGATTTCTCATATTTCTTTTTACTTGATTCTTTCTTATAATTCTACCTCTCTGCTTATAATAGTTGGGTGTCTACATTTTCCATTAGATCACTTAACCTATTAATCAGTTATTTTAAAATCTTGGTTTGCTAATTCCAACATGCCTGCTATATCTTACTCTGGTTCTGATGCTTGCTCTGTCTATTCAAAGTGTAACTTAGGCTTTTAGTATCCTTATAATTCTGTGTTGGAAGCTGGCCATTATGTACTGGGTAAAGTGAACTGCATTAAGTAGGTCTTCGATAATGTGGTGGTAAGGTGACAGAAGAGAAGTGATCCATAGTGCTATGATTAGATCTCAGTCTTTTAGTGAGCCTTTGACCCTAAATTGTGAACTGTGCAAGTGCCTCTCAGCTCTTTTTCTTCTTTGGGACAGTATGGTTACAGAGAGCTGGAGATATATACTTCCCTTCCTCCACTTGGAAGGCTAGATCCAGCTGGAGTTGGGTAATTCCCTTCCCTTAGGTCGCTTCAGCTTTGATAAAACTCCAAGAAGTTAGGCTCTGTTAGCACAATTTCTCTCAAGAGCTTTCCTTAAGAAGAGATTGCTCTGCTGGATTTTTAAGTAGCTACTTGTCTCCTCTCCCTGACAGAAGCATGAGGGTACTTTTCTGCCATTTTACTCAGAGAACCCACTGGAAATCCTGGAGCTAAAACTCCCAAAAATGTGGTTGTGCTCCCCTAATACTGGGCCCCTATAATCCCATCTCTGACTTACTTCCCACAGAGGCTTCTGCCTGTGACTCTCCACTATGGCAATTTGTGAATTTCTACATCTACCTATCTCTCTAATTTTGGGGAAAGCAATTTTCCCTGTGACCTCAGTTCTCTGGAAAATTTAAGAAGAGTTTTTGTTTGTTCATTTGTCTGTTTGTTTTTCCCAGTTTGCTCATCTATTTACTTCCAAGCTCCTGACGTGCCAGACTGGAAACCAGAAGTCCAGAATGACATATTGAATACATAATAACTGTAGTATACTCCTTTGCATCAAATTCTTTGTGGTTTCTCATCTCACCAGAATAAAATACAAGACCCCCACCATCATGTTCCATTTCTTGGATAATTCTTTAACATCATATTTTATAACACAGCACTTTGGTCTCTAGTTTCCCATACTAACCTTCTTTCCAATCTTCAAACCCACCAATATCTTTTGCACATTATGGCCTTTGTATTTCTTCCTGCTATCTTCAATGTTCTTTCCTCTTATTTTCAAAGGGTTCCTTCTTTTAATTCTTGCCTTAATTCAAATATCAACTACTTATAAAATCACCCAGTCTGACTTACTACTGACCCAGAAACTTCCTGTCACAGCACTTTGTTGTATTTCTTACAGCATTAATGCTGATATTTTGTTATATATTTTTTATTGACCTTAATCACTAACATAGAAACTATTAAGCAGAGATCTTTTCTCTTCTATTTATTGCTTTATCCCAGTGCCTAGAATAGACACTCAAAGAACATTTTCTGTAAAGTAATTTAGTAATTAATGAATTAATAATATCACTGTGGCAGATTGAATTTATTAATAGTCTAATTCCTTCAACATTCCCTCTATCTACAAACATTTTCCAGCAAGTACTTAATTCTTATTAATGAGACAAAGCCTGTTTCCCTCCCCTTGATTTTAGACTTATCTTTAACCTATAAAATATGGAAGAAGTGACTATGCCAGTTCTAAGCCTAGGTCTCATGAAGCTCTGTATGTTTATAGCTGGCTGTTCTTGTCCATCTAGCTTTGCCATAAAAGCATGCCCTGGGTAGACTGCCGAAGGATAAATCACATGGAGCAGACATATGTCTCCCAGTTGTCCTAGCTGAGGCCATCCTAGGCCGAACAACAACCATTTGATTGCGGACTTATGAGAGATCCAGTCAAGGTCAGCAGAGCCTGATTTGTAGCCACCAAATGAATAAGTCCCACCAATACTAAAAGAATCACTTAGTCAATCTACAAATCCATGAGATAAATGAATGACTGTAATTTTATGCCATTGAGTTTTGTTTTTTTTCTACAGAATTATTGTAGCAAGAGATGACTCATAAACACATACTACCATATCTTGTATATCATGGATTCTCAATAAATATTACTTGAAATGCCTCTAAATTATACTTATATATATATATATATATATATATATATATATATATATATATATAAACTGATTTTATATATATGTAAACTGAATTTCTTCCTTTAGTTAAAATTTTGCATCTGTCTGCAGCCCCTCTGTATTTCTAAGCTGAAAGGACCATTGTCATCAAAGTCAGCTTCCTTTCTCCATCTACATTTCTCTTAGTAGCAGCACATTGCCTCAGGCATGAAGTTCCAAACATTTTATCAGCATTTACTACTTCTTCATTATCTCTTGTTCAATGTCACTACGTTGTATCAACTATTCCTACCTGGAAACTTTCCAATCCACACTTTCCTGTCTACTTTTATTGCCACTGTTGTAGTCCAGTGCCACCAGACATGAAACCTACCAGAGGGTGAATCATAACTTAAACTCCACGATGTTTTACTGTTTCCAAAGCATTTTTACACTGTATTCTATTTAATGGTCGCAATCATCTCATTAAGTGTTCCACATAGGTCCTCTTATGTTCACTTAAGTAGTAATGAAACTGAAGTTCTGAGAAGATAAGGAAAAGCCTAGGACTTCTAAATTCTAGTTCAGAGTCCTTTCCAACGTACTATTTCTTGCCAACCCTCAACAGCTTCCTAGCTTATCTACCTGACAGTGATCCACATTTGTAATCATCACTAAGCATTTAATAGGCCATTTCATCATGTTATCATTCCATTCTCTTCCCAGTAATGAAGTACATGTTAAGACCAATAAAGTCCATGGGTCTTAAACTCAGTGCCTTGGTCTGAAATGAAATTGCATAGAATACCGTGACTATAAATAAGACATTTCATAAGTCTTATTGGGGAGAAAGTTGGTTTCAGAGACGCAGGGAAGTCAGACAGAGTGAGACATAAAACCAAAGTTAGGAAGGCAAAGTAAATTTTATTTCACCCTGTACAGAAGAGCCTGAGGTTAGACAGGCACAGGCAGTTTACTCTGAGCTTTCTTTTATGGGGTCTTGGCAGGGTAGAGAAGTCCTTGATTGACGATCTTTGGCTTTGGAGGCCTGCACTGACTATTAAAAAGAAGACATGGGCTTCTCTAATGATTTCTGTGCCTGTCTTCTGATGTTTTATTTTCTCTTATCTGGGGAGAGTCTGTGCTTGGAGACTTCGCATCTGGGTACATTTTTTTTTTTCTCATCTGGGGAGTGTTTGGACATTCCAAGTAACTCCTGGTCCTTGAAACTTCAACTAATTAATTCTGTCTTTTCTGGCTCTCTGGTTTTATCTGGTTTATGCTTTGAGTCCCTTTTAGTGGGCTTTACTGGCTTTATTCTCCCTCCACCCACTTATGCCTACCTTTCTGCCTAATGCACACATGGTGCTACTGGCAGAATTGTTTCAGACAAGGAAAGAAAATCCATTTTGTAAATACATATCTATTACAATGAAGACAAATCACTATCCCCTTCTTGAAGAGGCCCATTATAATTATCCTGACGATCAGCAGTTTGCTAGTCCTCTCTCTGGGAATGATGCTACATTACTTGATGCTACATATTAGAAGGTTGAGCCCTCAACAGATCTAATAGCTAGATCAGCCTTTGTTAAAAGATGTTGAAGTTTTTGAGTGCATCCCTGTTGCTATGGTCATTGTGTACATGACTCTTTGGTCAAGCATTGAATGACAGCTATCAAATAGTTACCTGAATATTGATAGCCCCTTTTGCATTAGACACCCTATGCATGCACATTGGACCAAATAACTTCATGCTTTGTGCATATTCAAGAGTCCTTATTACATAACTGTCCCACAGACATCCTTGTCACCAAGTGTGCAGAGTTTGTTCATTCAAAATCCCAGAAACCAGCCAGGAGGAAGGCCCAGGTTCTGTATTTCAGAGGCCAGCTTTCCCAGGCACAGAGCAAGCCAGAGAAGGGGAAGGATAGATTGGAGGATAAGGTGGGATTGCTGAAGGATTTTAAACAAGAATAATCAGAACTGCAGGTAATTTCCTTTTCTTTACCTCATGGCTACCATCCACTTCTGCTTACTTCAGGCCATACTAAATTATATTGCAGTAAAACTAAGAGAGTGGAAATCAGCCCAGTTCATCCCCTTCTTGCTATAAGTTCAGTGGTCTTTTTCTTTCTTTCCTGAAGTTCACTTCTAAGTAACTCAGTATCAGAACACTTTAGTTATCAATCTATACATTTATGCATATCAGCATCACATTATTACCTTTAATTTATACCATTTTAGACTCTTCAGGAAGCATGGACCATGGAAAGGCAGAGGAGCCCACACACACAAGAATCACCCAAAGTTTAAAATTTAGAGAGGAATATTTTTATAAGTTCAGTATAAATTATTGCAATACTTTTAATAAGGAGATAAAGTTCCTAAAAACTCTAAAGCTTTTTCACAGGAGTACTTCTCAAAGATTTATAAAAGCATCTTGACAAATAGTTTTATCCCTATAAAAACTATTTACTCATGTCATTTAACTCTAACACCCCTATCTCTTTTTTCAGTTACCAATGACCTCTCTTTAATACTACTCCATCACATTCCTTGGTTATTCCAATAAGAGCATAGAGATTCCTTTAATATGTGGCCTTTAGATGCTTGAGCTCGTCCTGTGAATCTTTTCTCACCTTTTCTTACCCACTCACAGCTATGGCCATATACTAGACCTTACTATTATAAATAATGGCAACACCTTCAACATATCATTTTTAAGTTTCTGACACTTAAGACACCATATCCTGTTTTTCTACCACACATTTTGTAATAGTTAAGCTCCAACAATCAACCTTCCAGGATCTATATTCCATTGATCAATTTTTATGTTCTACTTTTTTTTATGTTCTTAAACCTCTTTCCTACTTATACCGAAGAACATACCCTCAACTTCTGTGCCTGCCCTGTTCTTCCAAGACCTCAATTATATAAATAATAAAACTTTTTATATCCTTGTGGTGTGCTTGTTGCATCATCAGTCTCCACATACGAACCAAATTTTGGTTAGGGGTCTGTGGGAAAAATTGCAATATTTCCAGAATCTCTCACCTGGCCTTAGTGCATCTCCATATCAATAGGTGTTTCCAAGGGGTGGAGAGAAGTAGTCTGTTTCCATATCCATAGGTAATTACAAAGGGTGGTGAGGGAAAATCTGGACTGGAGAGGTGAGTGGGGCCTTTTTGCAGCTGGGTTGTGAGAGACATGGGCGAGCAGAAGTAGATGACTGCTTGTAGCAATAAAGGGCTCTCTCCCATTTTATTTCTCCCTTTAACTGATTTTCATTTCAAAAGTAATTTGCCCCAGAAGGGGAAAATATTTTCCCCCCAGAGTTACAGGGTCCATCTGCCTTTACATGCTGCTACAACTTAACTCACGTGTTTCTTGACAAATAATATATCAAAATAAGGACATTCTAGTCTGGTATTAGAAATTCAGGAATTTGTGAATCTTACCTACTCTGAATCATTAACAATTGATCTACTACTTGATATTTATTTTTGTTAGTCTAATAAAAATTAACAATGTTGGTGCACTTACTATGTGACAAACAATGAGCTAAGAACTATGTGCATATTATCTCATTTAATCCAGTGATAATATTCCCATGTAGTTGATACTGTTATTACTATTTTCATTTCCTGATGAGAATCATGAATAGATGAAGAATTTATGCAAAGAAACCCTGATCAGAGATTATGTAATTTACCTTAGTTTGCCAAGCTGGCTTCTGCTTTCCCTTCCTGACTTCAAACTTTATGCTTTTAATCACTGTGCATTACTGTTTCCTCATGATCAATAAATAGTCAATTCAATAACAAGTCAGCAAAACAGAGTTCCAGGAATATTTAAAAAAACAGATGTTCATGTATAAAGTTGATATATTTTTCCAAAAATATCAAAGGCTAAATGTGCTTTTTTATTCATGATTATGCAATTGAAATATAGTCAAAAGCCAAATTTATTAAATTAACAGATATATCAGTGCTTATCTTATATTTTAAAAGTCTTCCAGGAATCACCAAATTTTTAGCTGATAGTGATCATCCTGCCTGTCAAAAGCATTAAAATTTTTTTGTAAAAAAGTATACCAGAGGAGGTTTTTCCGTACAATAGAATATTATTTGGCCATTAAAAAGCACATTACAACATGGATAAACATTAAAAGAAAAAAAAAGTATACCAAACCTGGACTCCTTTCACAATTCTTAATTCTCCATAATTCTTCATAGATATGTTTTAACTTTTTTGCTTTTAGGTGTATTTTAGGTGTATTTGGAGCATCATCTGATACAATTTAAATTCATTTACAGTTACACTGGGTTTGTCACCAATTCTATTTATGTATATTCATATTATAATTCCAATTATGCATGTCATTAAATGTAAGGAACCAGAAGTCAAAATTCATTACAAAGTAAAATTATATCAAGGTCACTATATTTGTACCTGTTATGAATTGGTATATGATGCTTTCTTTTTTTCACATGTGCCATTTCACTTTTTCTATTACGGAAAACCACATTTTCTGCTATATTACTTGCATCTACAGTAATCTCTATTTTATATTTGCATAGTTTGTTCTCTTGATGTGCCTTTGCATAAAAAGTACAATTTTTCAAATCAGGCAGAAATTAAATTTAGGCTTGAGAAGTAATATCTGTGACTACACATTTAAAAAGCTTTATTAGACATTGGGAAACATGCTTTACTTTGGAAATAAAAAAATAAAACTGGAGAATTCAGATACCTTTGCATTATTACTATTATTACTATTACTACTAACATATTTTACACTAATTGAAGGCCTTGTTATTAAGTAACAAAGAACATTTATAGAAAGAGTGTAATCTGAGTCTGTTTTCCAGAATGTCCTTTAAAACTGTTAGGTGTCATTAACATGATTTTGTTATAAAATTAACAGTATAATTTAAGCAAGTTAAAATACATCATGATTTTGTAAGTCTGTATTTTATTATGTTTAAAAAAATCAATATGTATACGACTTAAAGTAATCCTTATTAAATCCAGATCTAAACTGTACATGTTTATAAATCATTTCACATACGTACTCTATAATATGAATGTATGTGAATACAATTGATTAAACACTCCAAATCCATTTTTATATTTTATGTATATGTGTGTACGTTTTTATAGGCACATATATATCTGTTTGTATATGTATCAAAAAGAGAAAGGATACATACATAAGTACAGGTAGAAAAATGGCCCCATTCCTTTTCTACAATCAGAAACTACAGACAAGGATGGATCCTTGATTAATTACTGAATTTGTACAAACAGTAATTGAAAAAATCCAGGGTCTTTGTAACTAAGAAAACAGTTATTAGACATTAATTTGACTCAATAATGGGTTTGTATTTTCTTCTTCTGGGCACATATTTAAGGGCAAAATTTGAAAGAAAGGTGAAGGTTCAAAAAAACATTTTCATTAAATAGATGAGGGCTTTTGGTCTGCTCAGCTGTAATGCCTTTTGAGAGCTACTTTATCTCATAACTATCCCAGTCCTACCATTTAGTGGGGCTGGATTCCCTTCCCCTGATCCAGAACTGGCCATAAAAAAATGGAATCATCTAACCTAAGAAGTTAGGGCCTCAGATACAAGAATTGGATCTGAAATGCCATGTAATCCAAGTAGGAATAATAAGGGACATTCTTAGAAATTTTTCTAGAGCTGTAGGGAAACACATCAGTGACCTCCCTACCCTCATTATTCCTGGAGTTTTCTTTTAATTATATTTTGTCTGAGATTCTGACCTATAAAGATGATATGGGTTTGGGATTGTTAATGACCATATGGCCATGATAAATGAAGGAACCTAAGAATTAAGCTGAATAGGAACAAAAGAAAAAAAGAGAGAGAGAGAATGTACACTAAAAAGTCTCAGTGGAATTTATCTAGAACTGTACTTTGTCATCCTTAGTCATGTCTATCATTTAAATTTCCAAATTTTATATATACATATGAAATTAGAGAAATATATGAAGGAGATGATAGGTGATGAGAGAGATAAAGCCTACATGTTTCCTTTAAATATCTATCATTTACAAAATCCTAATTAATGGGAAATTTAAAAATTAAATGAATTACATAAGAAATATTCAGTACTTCTCCCACTGTGAAAAAGTGGTCTTACAAATTTGGGGAGATAGTTACTATTTCTATAGGGTTTTCAATTATGTTGTCTCTGAGTTAACATTTGTCCTTAGGAAATATATGATGTGAGCATATCTCTAAACATTTAGCATTATTACTATTATTATCTTCTATACAGTTGAAAACTAGGGGAATAACAAAGCATTACTACATTTGACATCTAGAAGGGCAAAGAACTCAGAATGCACACAGCTGTCTTAGTATGTGTTGCAAGACCAGAGGCCTCTGACTGCTCCACAGAACTGGACATGACACAAACAGCCATAGGCTGTCCTACTTAGAGCATTATTCCACCCTGGATATCTCCTCCCATTGGAAGAGGCCATCAAGAGGAGGTGACCACAGGTTGACCCTCTAGATAGACCTGGAGAATTGAAGGCTCTTTACCCCCTCCCCTGTCCTTGATTATGTTCTGCCCACTGTTCCACAGTGGGAGCTAGGACACAGCCTTGAGAGAACAGTGTGTTGTTGAGACCATCTTGTCTGTATACAACTGAACTCAGTTAAGGCCTCTAAGCTTTTAAGAATCTGACAGGCAGATGCAGCGATCTTCTTGACTTGTGGCCGCCCACGACAAGCCTCGTTTTTAAGTTCCCTTGCTTATTAAAGCTGCCACCTACCAATCTGGAGTGGTCTTTCTTTGGTCTCTCCTTGTCCTCCATTTATGAGGGCTACTTTCTGAACCAGCAGTTGGTGAGCCAGCCAGAACACCAATAAGTGAGTCCTGGGAGAGATGCACCTGTAAGGGAAATCCTGAATTGGCCATCAACTTCTGTGTGGGTAGGGGTGGCCCATATGTAAGATGCTTGTGGACCACCATGTGAGTATGCAGATGCCCCAAAACACTGGATAGCTTAATGCTCTTGTTTGAGGAACGGCGCATAGTGCACTACAGCAAAGAAGGGAAGAAAATGGCTGCTGCAGGGGGCTGGCCTGTACTACTGATGCTGCAGTTCGGCCAGCTACCCATGCTCAACTAGAGGCTGAAACTCAAGTTAGAGACTTGGAAGAAGAACTCAATTTAGAGACGAATATGCAGTTGTCCACCACTGTGCTAGCTTTGGGGCTCTCCAACAAGGTGGGAGAACAGGACAGTACGTTGGGGAACTACTATCCAAGTGCATGCTAAGGTGAGGAATCCCTAGAAAAGTGAGGGAAATAGGAGAAGAATATTGTGGTAATTCATGAGGAATTGGACAAAAGGTCCCATATCCTCTGGTCCCTAATACAAAGGAGAACAAAAGCACAGAACAACCACAGCAGCCAGCCCCAATTCAGGAAACATTCATGATGGGAGAATATAGTCCTGATGAGTTTATTGATATAGCTGACAAGCTCCAGGGAAACTATCAAGGCACAGTTAAAGTGACTATGGGATACAAAGGGTGACTGCATTTCTCTGACCTGGCAGGAGGCAGAGAAAATGGGCAACCTCACCACATACCCTGCCCTCTGGCAGTGCCTGCATGGTACTTGGGAGGTTTAAGATGCTCACTTCACTATAGATTGGATTATTTAGTCTACAGGAGAGCTTGGCCCAATGAGGGTGAGTGTCCTGGGCATGTGGAACCCTGGAAATCTATTGAGTTGGCTCCACAAAGACTCAGAGAGCTGGGAGCGAGAGAGGACATCTATGCTCCTGTATTACAGGCCCTGATCAGGTCGCATTCACTGCATGAATGAAAACCAATATACTCCAGTCTTCCCTGAGTACCTGGTATATATTGATATACATTTGTCTTGCCAATGGGTTTCAGCCCCAGGCAAGTTTGCTATGGATTCAGTGCGACCAAAGAAACTGACAGCAGAACGTTCTTTGGGGTGAAAGGGTTTATTACCCAGCTTGTTCTCCCAGCAGTCGTCAAGCACTAGCATCTTTGCCTCTGCCCAGAGCACTGGACGGAGCTCGCTATATAGCACAATAATAGCTTATTGCCTAAAGGTGTGGAAGTGGTAGCCTAGCAACAGGCTAGTTACATCATTAGGTGGATTAAGTTCAGTGAGGATCCTGGCCATAGGAACCCCAACTTCCCCATAACATTGATATCCATGCTAAACCCAGTGACGGGACAAGATAAGGGATTTATGATGTTGGGCAATTTATTGCTTATTTGGGGGTAACTAACACATCCTAGGAAGAGTTACAGACTCTGAGAAAGACCCAAGATAGAGAGGAAACTAAGGAATCCAAAAGGCTATCCCAATTGGCCATAAAATGTCCAGAAAAAGTAACCCAGAAGCAAATGTGATTTGACCTCATTACTGCTGGGATCCTACGTGAAAAGAGAGATGGGTAGCCCAAAGTGTTGGTTGCCTATGGAAAACCTTAAACCTCAACAACAGTGTAGACCCGCCCCACCTGCACCCACCATACCCCACCTGCTCCAGCAGAGGCCTCAAGCGCAAGTGCTATTTGGAATGGGTACCTTCTACACCTGAGTACAGGATGCAGGCCATTTTGCCTCCAGGCAAGGGTCCTCAGAGACAATCAGAGGCCTCCTTTCAAGGTCACAATAAAAAAAAGATGAAAACTCTGGTTGATACTGAAGCAGAATGTACCTGGTAAGCCTCCACTACAAGAATATGAGGTTTTTATGTCTCCAATACCAGAGACCATATTGGGCTCGGTATCTTACAGGTTCAAACTCTGCAAACGCCTATCGGTGAATTCTGCCTCTGGGTTAGAGTATCAAACAAATGCTGATGGGAAATGACTGGGAACCATTAAGTCTACTGCCCCCACAAACAGTGGTACTTATAAAACAAGATAAATTGTCTGGGGTCATAAGGAAATAGGAGAAACTCTCTAAGAACTGCAGTAAATGGATATGGGATGGCTCTGTCATAGTGCTTCCAATAGCCTGGTATGGCCAGCAAAAAAAACAGATGGCTCTTGGCAGCTGACCATAGACTACCAAGAATTTAGCAATGTAGTGTCCCCAATCCACACAACATTGCCACCATCTTAAATACCTAGCCCATGGTCCTAGGAGTGTACTGTGCTCTGCTGGACTTTGCAGTATACCCCTGGCAACTGAGTCACAAGGTCAGATTGCCTTCACGTGGGAGGGACAGAGTAGACATGTCAAGTACGTCCCAAGGCTACCTGCACAGCCCTAAAATATGTCATGTATGTGATATAATATGTCAAATATGGCATATCAATAGACCTGTTCCTGTTCTCTTTCCCCACATCTGTAAAATGGGCCCATTACACTGATATAACATGAAGATTTGCCTCTGCTGCAGAACACTGCAGATGACTGGAACATTTACAAGGGTCAGAATGGGTGCTAAGCCGAAAGAAAATGCAAGGCCCAGGCACTACTGTAAAGATTTGGGGAGCCATCTGTTCAGGTAAGGCATGTATTGCCCTAGAAGCTGTGGTTGATAATGTACAAGATAAACCAACCCCTAAGAATGTGAAAGAAGCACAACCTTTGTAAGAATTTAGGGTTTTGTAGGACTTTTATTCCATATCTGGCCCAATGCCTCCATCCCTTTTCTGGTCTAATAAAGAAAGGGCATTTTTGGAACTGGGGATCAGAGCAGCAAACAGAGAAGGCTAAACATTAGTGAAGCAGACTAAAGCTCTGGGCATCTCCTGAACAGGGCTACCATTTGCATTAGGTGTGTCTATGACTCCAGGAGGCATGAGTTGGGCACTGTGGCAGAGAAAGAATAATCCCAGGATTTTAGCGCCTCTTACTGTATGTTTGCATGAAACATATGAATTAAGGACAAGATCATGAATTATCCTCCTAATTCATGGCATCCACCTTTCAAATCTTGCATGAAAGTTAAATAAAGAAAAAGTAAATTATTATTTTTTGTGTGAAAATAAAGCACTTCTTTGAAAACCTTGTGTCTTTAAGGAAGGAGTTACTATGGTTTCAAATATTTACACATGAATTTTAAAGTGTTTTGACTGTGTACTCAATCGGCATGATTATTTTCCAAGTGCTAGTGAAAGACACTGGAATTGTTTAATTCTAATTAAATAACACCCAAATAAGAATTCTTCACATAAATACAAATGCTAGATGTTTGAAGAGGTTGATAAGCCCTCAAAATCAAACATTAAATTATAAAAGTCATTAAAATTATTTTCTTGGGAGTGATGTTAGATTTTCTCTTTTTATGTTACATTGACAATTGTTTCTGTATACACATTTGTTATTCAAAATAGACATTAATGCTCAAATTTACTTTGTAAAATATCCTTTTACAGGAATACAAATATCTGAGAATATCACTGATGGTTTCCTAGCAATATGAACTTTTTTCTGTTTCTTTTGGACAATAGCCTCTGCTATGATCAGTATGCCACCAAAAGCCAAATTAAGCAGGATGTCCAGTGACCACCTACTGAACAACACTGGACTGACATTGCTCTTAAGTATATTATATAGAACTCTAAAGGCTTGAAGAAAGGGGAACAGGTGGGATTTTCAAACATTTAAAAAATATTTTTATGTGGTTCAGGACAGTAGTATCATTGGTGGTCACCCTGTATCCTTTTGCAAAGGGACTTGGAGTTCCTCCCGCCATTAGGTGGAGTCTTCTTTGCTAAGCCCTGAATCTGAGCTGCCCTTTGATTTCTGTTGGTCAACAGAACATAGCAGATACAATGATATGACATTTTTGAACCTGAGCCTCAAAAGACTTTGTGGGAGTTCACTCTCTTGGAACTCTGCCATGAGAACAAGTCCAAGTGAACCTTTTGGACAGTCAGAGACTTTGAAGGGTAGAAACAACTTGGTTCAGTTATCTCAGCCATGGCCTCAAATGTGCAATAGTCTAGCCAAGATCAGCAGGACTGCCTAGCTGACCTGTGACTGACCACAGACACAAAGTGTGCCTCCTGAAATTATCTGAGCCCTTCTCTCTGGTTCAGAACCACCCAGCCTCACTGTACATTTGTGAGGCAAATAGGTGTTTTCTGCTTTAGGTATTTAAATAAATGCCTATTGCTTTATTAGAGTGGTTCTGAGACAGGCACTGCGGGTGTAGTCAGAGTAGGGTGAGGGCCTCAGAAAAAAGCAAAGCAGGTTATTTGTAGTCAGAGCAATGTAACTACATGCAAGGAAACCCCCTACCAAAACTCTGTTAAACATTAAGCTCTAGGGTCATTCTTCAGTGAGATCAGTTAATAGTCCCCAGATAAAGAAGAGTAGCACATGTTTTTATTATGCTATTTCATTTTATTATATCATTTATAATCATGTGTAAGATTCACTTTAGCATGCTAAAAGGCCCAGGCCTATGCACTGTCTTTCCTCCTTCATATCTGATGAGGTGATTTTGCAAACTGGGCAACTAATTTAGCAAGTAAGCCCAGGCATAAACAACATAGGAAAAGGCCAGAAGGATTCCACCTTAAAGATAAGATTGCATTTCAATACCCAAGAAGTTAAGAAGTTAGAAATTCTTTTTTTATTAAAGTATTATTGATATACACTCCTATGAAGGTTTTGCATGAAAAAACAATGTGGTTACTATATTTCCCCATATTATCATGTCCCCACCTATACCCCAATTCAGTCACTGTCCATCAGTGTAGTAAGATGCCACAAATTCACTATTTGCCTTCTCTTTGCTACACTGTTTTCCCCGTGATCCCCAACCATATGTATTAAACAAAATACCCCTCAATCCCCTTCTCCCACCCTCCCTACCCGCCCTCCCACACCCCTCCCCTTTGGAAGCCACTAGTTCCTTCTTGGAGTCTCTGAGTCTGCTACTATTTTGTTCCTTCAGTTTGCTTCATTGTTAAACTACACAAATGAGGGAAATCATTTGGCACTTGTCTTTCTCCACCTGGCTTATTTCACTGAGCATAATATCCTCCAGCTCCATCCATGTTGTTGCAAAAGGTAGGACTTCTTTCTTTCTTATGGCTGAATAGTATTCCATTGTGTATATGTACTACATCTTCTTTATCCATTCATCTACTGATGGACACTTAGGTTGCTTCCATATCTTCGCTATTGTAAAAAGTGATGTGATAAACATAGGGGTGCATCTGTCTTTTTTAATATGAGAAGTTGTATTCTTTGGGTAAATTGCAAGGAGTGGGATTTCCTGGTCAAATAGTATTTCTATTTTTAGTTTTTTGAGGAACCTCCATATTTCTTTCCACAATGGTTGAACTAGCTTACATTCCCACCAGCAGTGTAGGAGTGTGCCCCTTTCTCCACATCCTCGCCAGGATTTGTTGTTCTTAGTCTTTTGGATGGTGGCCATCCTTACTAGTGTGAGGTGATATCTCATTGTGGTTTTAATTTGCATTTCCCTGATGATTAGTGATGTGGAGCATCTTTTCATGTGTCTGTTGGCCATCTGAATTTCTTATTTGGAGAACTGTCTCTTCATATGATCTGCCCATTTTTTAATTGGGGTATTTGCTTTTTGGGTGTTGAGGCATGTAACTTCTTTATTTTGGATGTTAACCCCTTATTGGATATGTCATTTACAAATATATTCTCCCATACTGTAGGATGCCTTTTTGTTCTGTTGATAGTGTCCTTTGCTGTACAGAACCTTCTTAGTTTGATGTAGTCTTATGAGTTCATTTTTGCTTTTGTTTCCCTTGCTTGAGAAGATACGTTCAGGAAGAAGTTGCTCATGCTTATATTCAGAAGATTTGTGCCTATGTTGTCTTCTAAGAGTTTTATGGTTTCATGACTTACGTTCAGGTCCTTGATCCATTTCAAGTTTACTTTTGTGTATGAGGTTAAAATATAATCCAATTTCATTCTCTTGCATGTAGCTGTCCATATTTGCCAACACCAGCTGTTGAAGAGGCTGTCATTTCCCATTGTATGTCCATAGCTCCTTTATCATATATTAATTGACCATATATGGTTGAGTTTATATCAGGGCTCTCTAGTCTGTTCCATTGGTCTATGGGTCTGTTCTTGTGACAGTACCAAATTGTCTTGAGTACTGTAGCTTTGTAGTAGAGCTTGAAGTTGGGGAGCATAATCCCCCCAGCTTTATTCTTCCCTCCCAGGAATGCTTTGGCTATTAGGGTCTTTTTGGGTTCCATATGAATTTTAGAATGATTTTCTCTAGTTCGTTGAAGAATGCTGTTGGTATTTTGATAGGAATTGCATTGAATCTGTAGATTGCTTTAGGAAGGATGGCCATTTTGACAATATTAATGCTTCCTATACATGACCACGGGATGTGTTTCCATTTATTGGTATCTTCTTTAATTTCTCTCATTAGTGCCTTGTAGTTTTCAGAGTATAGGTCTTTCACTTCCTTGGTTAGGTTTATTCCTAGGTACTTTATTCTTTTTGATGCAACTGTGAAGGGAACTGTTTTCCTGATTTCTCTCTCTGCTAGTTCATTGTTAGTGTATAGGAATGCCACAGATTTGTGCATATTAATTTTGTATCCCACAACTTTTCTGAATTCAGATATTAGATCTAGTAGTTTTGGAGTGGATTCTTTAGGGTTTTTTATGTACAATATCATGTCATCTGAAAACAGGGCACTTTAAATTCTTTCCTGCCAATCTGGATGCCCTTTATTTCTTTGTGTTGTCTGATTTCTGTAGCTAGGACCTCCAGTACTATGTTTAATTAGAAGTGGGAAGAGTGGGCATCCGTGTCTTGGTCCTGATCTTAAAGGAAAAGCTTTCAGCTTCTCACTGTTAAGTATAATGTTGGCTGTGGGTTTGTCATATAGGGCCTTTATTATGTTGAGGTACTTGCCCTCTATACCCATTTTGTTGAGAGTTTTTATCATGAATGGATGTTGAATTTTGTCAAATGCTTTTTCAGCATCTATGGAGATGATGATGTGGTTTTGTCCTTCTTTTTGTTGATGTGGTGGATGATGTTGATGGATTTTTAAATGTTGTACCATCCTTGCATCCCTGGAATAAATCCTACTTGATGATGATGGATGATCTTTTTGATGTATTTTTGAATTCAGTTTGCTAATATTTTCTTGAGTATTTTTGAATCTATGTTCATCAGGGATATTGGTCTGTAATTTTCTTTTTTTGTGGTGTCTTTGCCTGGTTTTGGTATTAGAGTGATGCTGACCTCATAGAATGAGTTTGGGAGTATTTCCTCTTCTTCTACTCTTTGGAAAACTTTAAGGAGGATGGGTATTAGGTCTTCACTAAATGTTTGATAAAATTCAGCAGTGAAACCGTCTGGTGCAGGCGTTTTGTTCTTAAGTAGGTTTTTGATTACCAGTTCAATTTCGTTGCTGGTACTTGGTCTGTTCATATTTTCTGTTTCTTTCTGGGTCAGCCTTGGAAGGTTGTATTTTTCTAGAAAGTTGTCCATTTCTTCTAGGTTATCCAGTTTGTTAGCATATAATTTTTCATTGTATTGTCTAATAATTCTTTGTATTTCTGTGGTGTCCGTAGTGATTTTTCCTTTCTCGTTTCTGATTCTGTTTATGTGAGTAGACTCTTTTTTTCTTGATAAGTCTGGCTAGGGTTTTATCTATTTTGTTTATTTTCTCAAAGAATCAGCTCCTGCTTTCATTGATTCTTTCTATTGTTTTATTCTTCTCAATTTTATTTATTTCTGCTCTAATCTTTATTATGTCCCTCCTTCTACTGACTTTGGACCTCATTTGTTCTTTTTCTAGTTTTGTTAATTGTGAGTTTAGACTGTTCATATGGGATTGTTCTTCTTTCCTGAGGTAGGCCTGTGTTGCAATATACTTTCCTCTTAATATGGCCTTCACTGTGTCTCACAGATTTTGTGGTGTTGAATTATTGTTGTCATATGTCTGTATATATTGCTTGATCACTGTTTTTATTTGGTCATTGATCCCTTGGTTATTTAGTATCATGTGACACCTCCATGTGTTTGTGGGATTTTTCATTTTCTTTGCATAATTTATTTCTAGTTTAATACCTCTGTGGTCTGAGAAACTGTTTGGTACAATTTCAATCTTTTTGAATTTGCTGAGGCTTTTTTTGTGGCCTTATATGTAACCTATTCTTGAAAATGTTCTATGTGCACTTGAGAAGAATGTGTATTCTGCTGCTTTTGGGTTTAGAGTTCTGTAGATGTCTGTTAGGTCCATCTGTTCTATTGTTTTGTTCAGTGCCTCTGTCTCCTTACTTATTTTCTGTCTGATTGATCTGTTCTTCAGAGTAAGAGGAGTGTTGAAGTCTTCTAGAATGAATGCATTGCATTCTATTTCTTCTTTTAATTCTGTTAGTATTTGTTTCACATATGTAGGTGCTCCTGTGTTGGGTGCATAGGTATTTATAATGGTTATATCTTCTTGTTGGATTGACCCTTTATCATTATGTAATGTCCTT